>CM042795.1:10157805-10365510 GCA_018691245.2 Ips nitidus
TTTGTTGGATATATCCAAATGTAATGAAAATTTTTTTAATTTTTTTTTTACCAAATTATTTAGCAATAAAATGAGCAACTTTGCCTCCATTTAACTAAAGCTCTATCAACTATACTTTCTGAGATAGCAATGCTAATGCATCGAATTTGTAACACCTTGTATTTGTGCAGCTGCAATGTTTTTTTTATCAATCCAATACTTAATGAAGTTGAATTTTTTGATATTTTGATTATTTGAATTTACCATTTTCTATAAATATGGTCTCAGATGGAAAGTAGTGCGTACATTCTGTGAAAGTCAAGATAGAGAGAGTAGAGATAGTAGATTTCTAGTTTCTACTGTTCAATGTAAAAAATAATATAAAAAGTTTTAAGTGCATATTGTGTGTGACGTCACGCGGCTTATCACTTCCATCTGTTGTTATGTCAACTAAAGTTCGAATTTGTCACTTTGCTTTTGTTTTTATTTTGTTATGTCAAACAGATTCCCATGCAGCTAAAATAGTTATATTTTTAATTTTAATACAATATTTCAATAATAGTTGAAAATTGTATAATTTCTAAAAACAAGTAAATGTATATTTTTTGAAGGACATAGAGCTTGCTGGTCCAGGTAAGATTACAATGCCAATTTCATACTTAACCTATGTATTTAACCCTGCTGATGCATCATTACTACACATTTTTCTCGTCTGGCATTTTTTAAGTATAATTCAAGTAACAAATTAGGCCTATCTTACAGATCTGTATCTGGTATATGCTGAATACTTCACTACTTTTTCATGTGGGTGAGAAAGCATAACTTTTATGAAGAAATTGACTCAAACAAGGCTTAAATTACCCACCAAGAAGTACTACATTAGAACAGTGCATAAAAGAGCAAGTTTTAATGTTAGTTAACTATTTTTACTGAAATTGACATTAAAATGAAAAGCATTGCAGTTTTCATTATTGTTTTATGTTAACCCAATAATCATCATTATTTACTTTGGTAAATTGCCTTTTTGAACGTCATTATATTTAGTGTTATCTAAAAGCATGTTTAAAGTAATAGTAATAATGAGGTAGTTTGCAGTGAGTACAAATGATGAACTCAAGACACCGCTTGTATGAGACGTCTTCTATCTTATGAGTACTATGATTATAAAGCAAACACCTTTGTGTAGTTGCAGTGTTTTTAAAATAAGTAAATTTTTCTGAATTTTTAGATAATTTCATTATTCAAGCTATTCTTTTTCTATAAATCTCAGATAGACAGGAATTAACATTAAGGTTGATTTGATTATTTTAATCAGAGTAAACTGTTTGGGTAGCTACAAAAAGTATCTTGTAAAACTGTGACAGTCCAAATTTTCTTTGTTTTATAATGTAACACCCTGTATATTATTGAATTTTTGAATTTACTCATTGATCGATTGATCAGGAAGACTTGTTACATCTAACGTGCACCGTTTTGTGATCTTTGTTTTTTATAAGCTATGTGATAATATTAGTTTTAATTTAGGCTGGGCAATTTTTTTTAAAACAAAAATTAGAAATGTTTTCTTTTTTTTTGACTATGCAGGGTGGAGCATAAATTTGTGGCAGAAAAAATATTGGTATTTTTAAATAGAACCACATTTTTTAATACATTTTAAATTCTACACTTAATTCTTAAACTTTCACACTATACAGGGTGTCCCATAACTATATGACAATCTCTCGGGAGCATACAGGGGAGGTCAAAATAATACGATTTGTTCATATAAACATTTTTCCTAAAGTCACTCCTAAGGGAGATATCGAGCCCCAAAGAACTGCCCTACAGTTAACGTTTTTGGCCGTAACTTTTGAACCACTTTGTATATTGTAAATCTCGTCTTAGCAGAAAGACATGAACTAACTGGTACCTAAGACACAATTTGCTTAAACTTTGACAGCTGTCATTATTTTCAGCTGCATACACCATTAATAGATACTCCTTGACATTTTTATCGAAAAATCGTACTCTTCTTTTATATATATATACAATCTTCATTTCGTTTACAACGAAACAGCTATCGACCAGTTTGGTCTTTCTGCCTATGTGATAAGAAATACATACTGTAATATGATTACAAAATAAAGTATAACTTAACTAGGTAAAGTTTACAAAATAACATATTTAAAAAAAAAAGTTAGTCTAAAGTAGTTTTGAGGATTATGTTATGTGTAAGTGTTCTAGTAGGGTAGCTTTTTTTATATCGATAAAATGAACGGTTTTCGAGATCAATCGATTTTTCATTGAACTGCTTAAACCACAACGTTATTAAAATATCAATTCGTTTTTTGTTTAAAATACACATGAAAAACGAAATTAATGCAGAACGAAACGAAAAAGTATGAAAGCTGATAGGGACAGTAGGGGTTTGGCAGAAGTGAAAAATTAATAAAATAATAAGTAAAAAAAAATAATTAAATGCTTATTCAATTAACGAGTATTCTTCCATATCTTTCGTTATTCTACACATAAACTTTGAATACTAATTTACATAAAAAAACTAGTTTAACGAATATTTTTAATAACATTGTGGTTTAAGCAGTTCAATGAAAAATCGATTTATCTCGAAAACCGTTTATTTTATCAAAATAAAAGAAGAGTACAATTTTTCGATAAAAATGTCAAAAGTATTCATTAATGGCGTTTGCAGCTGAAAATAATGACAGCTGTCAAAGTTTAAGCAAATTTTGTCTTAGGTACCAGTTAGTTCCTGTCTTTCTGCTAAGACGAGATACCTGGTTTTGATGTCAAATAGAAGGTCTCTTTCGATAAAACATTAAACCCAAAAATCATTACAATATACAAAGTGGTTCAGAAGTTACGGTCAAAAACGTTAATTGGAAGGCAGCTCTTTGGGGCTCGATATCTCCCTTAGGAGTGACTTTAGGAAAAATGTTTATATGAACAAATCGTATTATTTTGACCTCCCCTGTATGCTCCCGAGAGATTGTCATATAGTTATGGGACACCCTGTATACAGGGTGTTACAAATTCGATGCATTAGCATTGCTATCTCAGAAACTATTGTTGATAGAGCTTTAGTTAAATGGAGACAACGTTGCGCATTTTATTGCTAACTAATTTGGTAAATTTTTATTACATCCGGAGTAAATTCCAAAATAATCATTAATAAAGTGGTAAAAACAAATAGAAATTTGACTTTTTCGGTTTTTCTCGGAAATCTCTGGATGTAATGAAAAGTTTTTGAATTTTTTTGTTAGGTATTCAGCTGAAATCGGTTAAAACACGTTGACGTTTTTTATGTTCTTGTCGTAATATTATTTTCTTTGTTTCAGATATTCTCCCGGTGAAGCGAGATGCATAAAAAGTCGTACAGGGGAACGCTGGAATTCTTATTTATTTTACTAATAAACTAAAGATTGGGGCGCGGGTTGTGTAGTTATTTGCTATTTCGATTTGCTGTTATACCATATGCAGCATTTTCCTATCCACAATATTTGGCCGCATAATTTTTATTTAATGTCCGACTAAATGGGGATGTATTAAAAGAATTGTCATTCCTTTAAATGTCAATCTACGCATGGCGAACTGAGTAACTGTGCAGAAGTTGACATTGGAATTGAACCAGACCAGCAATCAGTCATCAATATCTATCAAACGTACAATTTATTTTCCAACTGATTAACATCCTACAGCAAAATTAACTTTTTGTATCTGCCCAGTTCCGATTTATATCGAAGAATCAACCTTTTATCACGTGGGTTTTCTAAGAACGAGCCAGAATGTTTATTGTTAGAACTTTAAAAAAACCGCGTTTTTTATTGTGTATACATAACTTAGAACGTGTTTGAAACAATCTTTGAGAAATAAATATAAAATCGATCTTTTTCACATGACTTGAGTCATGATCAGATCATATTGGTTGGGACTTTGAAACTCAAATTTTTACGGAGTAAAGTAGTAGTCCATGTTACTCGCAATGGTGGTGAAATCGTAAAAGTGGGGAAAAAACACGCAACCTTCTCCACAATGTATTTATTAGACCCTCAAAACTGAAGTGAAATTCAAAACGCCAGACATGTTTCGAGCATATAGATGCTCATCTTCATAGGCTGTAAAAATCTTAATCTACTAAAGAGCTCACCGCATAAGTGGAAAACGTACCTTAAGTTTGGTAAATATTTTATTTTGTACCTTCCTTGCGATTAATCTCTTGATTAAAACTTCTTTTCTTTGCAACTACGCCTTTTTCTAAAATTTCAGTTTGATGTCATATATTTTACGACTGATTTTTTGAAATCTGTGATCGAGATGTTTCTTGTTGTTTGTACAACATATCCCTTAGAGGCACGAACAAAAATTGCTCTTTTTTACCCATGTTGCACGTAAAAGATAAAGATAATTTTCTTAATTAAACACGTTTATTGGACAAAATGCAACAAAATATAACTTATTTTTGTTTTTTGAACTTAATCTTACACTTAGTAAAATGGTGGGGGGTGGTACAAATTTAATACCACTATGCCTGAAAGTTATTCTCACTTTTAACGAAAAATGTATATATTTATTTAATTATCTTACCTTCTGATGGTATTGTTGAAAACATGTTCTCGACTTTGACAAGCACAACGGTACTTTGCGTACTGACCCAGCTAGCATTTAACAGCCTAAATACGTTGCCAAGAGGTATGTGAGGTACTTTCAAAAGTTCTCGCAATGTTCTGTGTAAATCTTATTAACCTCTATGTTACCGCCGAATGTCCGCAACACGGGACTTTAATAGAAAATCCCTGCGATGTTATATTTGTGACATCATGAGACATAACTTTGGGTACTTTATGCAACATATCATGTAGCTCACAATAGAACTTCTATGTGATGTTAATATAAAACATTTAATTGTGATTTCGAGGGACGTTTCTAGGACGTTGCGAATTTACATACAGGTAATATTTTTAAATAAACAATCGATCTCTATTCAGTAATAAATATATTAAAAAATCATTGGATTGTAAAGTTTGACCCTTAAACTACTAGTTGTTAGTAATACAAAAATTTAACACAATAGAACATACACTATACACTGTAGTACATTGAAATACAATAATTCGTACAAAATTCTTAAATAGAAATAATAAATTAAAAAAACATTGGATTGTAAAGTACTCTTAAACTATTATCTTAAACTATCTTAAACTATTAGTTGTTAGTACAGTACGTTTCATTAACTTTGATAACATTTTAATCACTTGTAACTTTTTTGTTTTAAAAGATATCAGAATGAAACAAAAACCACTTTGTATAGTTGGCTAGTAATTTGGTTCTTATTCAAAGAAAAAAATGACAATTGTGAGAGATCTTAACCTAACTTATCTTTTTTTTTAATTGAAGACGCTGTATATTTTTGTATATTTAGATTCTGCTCAAAAACCCTCGCATACTTTATAAAGCATATTTTATCTTTAACTGTTTCTGAAAAAATGGCGTCTATATTATAGTTGGTCATCATACCTATGAGCATAAAATAATAAATTATAAACGATGTAAATTTAGGTAGTAGAACAATTTTTAAGATAATTTGACATGTTTTTAGAACGAATTATTTAATACTACCAGGCAAGTTTACTTTGTTTTTCATTTATTATTTTATGTTAATACCTACCTACTAATACATATGACCAACTTATACAGACACCTTTTTCTAAAAAAACCGTTGAAGATAGATATAGGATATGCTTTGTAAAATATGCTTGGGTTTTTGAGTAGAATTCAAATATCCAATAATATTCAGGGTGTTCCATTAAGAAAAAAGTAAGTAGGTAAGGTTAAGCGATCTTCCAAAATCGTTAGTTTATCGTTTTTTTTATTTAAATAAGAAGAAAGCTTGTTAGTTAACTATGCAATGAAGTTTTTACTTCATTCCAATATCTTTAATAACAAAAAAGATACAGCTGATCAAAATGTTACCAAAGTTAATGAAACGCACTGTACAGGGTGGCCAACTAAGAATGTACTGTACATAACACAAAAATTTAACGTAAAACACAACACTATACACACAACACAATATTTTCTCTTAATCTTCGTTGTTTAGAGTGGCGGAGCCACTCCTTTACCACCACCTCAAGTCTTTTGAAGTGGCACGGCATTTGCTGTGCACCACTCCTAAAAAATTAGAAACCCCACATGTACGGTCTATATTCCAAACACAAAAATATTTTTGCAAAGTTACAAGAATCTGAATAGTATTAATGAACAAAACCATAAATAACTGATACTCACCATAAGTTATTTCTACCATTTATGTGATTGTATTGGGTAGTTGTTTTTCCGCCCTGTCCAGGAACACATTTCACCCAGAGAATTTGACAAAAGAAACTTTAGAATCCGCGTAATATAATCCTTAGCATCACTGCCGCCGATACCGTACAAATGCTTTATCTAAAATTTACCACATTGTCTTTATGTTATGACGAAGAGAAGATAATAAAAATCACCACTTACAAACTGTTTCTTTCCGTCTTCAGTTTGAATTATGCTTTCGAGCTTTTCGAGTTCATCGATAGTTTTCATAGGAAAAGTAATGTCTAACTTATCCAGGGGAGCATCATACTTCTCTTGCTCACTCAACTTTTCCTTAATTTCCTGTACATCCAGCTTGAGTTCAGTCATCAAGGAAAGCAACGTATTAAGCTTATCTGATAAATTTTTTATATCATTATCTGAAAATGAATTTATATCACATGTGTACCTTATTGTAGTACTTTTATGATTTAATAGGGGTTTTTTTACATATACTAACCTGGAACTACACTGGCTGTAGCGACGACGTTAACTACTATAATGAAGATTGTATGTATTAACTGAAATAAATTATAGTTACATTCTAGGAAGCTGCAAACCATATTAACTACAAAATAAAGCACATGAACACAAAACTACGATAAAGCAACATAATTTAGCATTTAACTATTTGCTGAATATGTATTTCAACATAACTGAAACTACTTATTAACGCCATAAAATAGAATTTGAATTTGAGCCTTGATGGTTATAATTAATATCGCGTATATTGACAGATCATATTTTATAGCTTTATTACTACCTCTGCAAACCTACAGTTATTTGCAATACAGGGTGTTTCAGAGTTGTTGTGACAAAAGCCTAGGGGAGATTCTCCTAGCAAAATCAAGCAAGAAATTCAAGAGAACATGTGTCCGCAAGTGCTTTGTTCTCGAGATACAGGGTGTTCAAATTTCAAAAATAAAATACAAATTTTTTAATATAACGCAATCCGCTCAAGATATTTTTGTTGTAATCTTCAATTCCGCTAATTTAGAGGTTGACAATATGAATTGTGTTGTAATGTTGTTCTTAAAACAATAGAGGGTCGATGTTGTTCTTTAAAAAAATAATAGGATAAAACTTGTCATTCAATTTAAAAATAAAAAGTCAGTCAGTTATAAAAAAATAAAATCATTAGAAGATTTATTTTGTTTATCCATAATCCTTCATGTAACAAGAATTTTAACGAAATTTTTGTGGTGTTGACACTTAACAGTAATACATATTTTACAACCTAAAAATTTGTATTTTTTTTTGAAATTTGAACACCCTGTATCTCGAGAACAAAGCTCTTGCGGACTCATGTTCTCTTGAACTTTTTGCTTGATTTTGCCAGGAGAATCTCTCCTAGGCTTTTGTCACAACAACTCTGAAACACCCTGTATATCGCCTTGCTCACCATTTCTATCAGTATTCAAATCAAACTCGAGGTCAGTCTGGAAATATTAATAAAAAAAATTAAAAAATTTAACATCAAATAGCATAAGTTGTCACTTTACTTTCTTTATAACTGCAGCCGTTTAAAAAAATATATTGATCTCTCGGACTAATGCTTATATGTACTCGTATGTATAAGTAACGGGTGTTCAATAATTGTTATGGTCGTAGTTGGCTGTGGTTCTCTCGTTCTAGCATGAACGTAGGGCTATTGATAAGTTCGTATATGGTTTGAAATCAACTGTCAAAAAAGAAACTCAAAAGTATGCAAGAGGTTAGAAACCGGGGGATGACAGGTGTCATATAATAATTGTTTGCAACGTTATCTAAGACATACGTTTTTTGTGACAATTGCTAGTCATAGGCGACCTGACCATAACAATTATTGAACACCCGTTATATTACTCTACGAAAATTTCCCATAACCCTATTTTACTTTGATGCATGCAATTTGTTCAGAGGGGAAAAAAATTAATACAAGTTTCAGATTATAATTTTTGTTTAAGACCATATTTTAAAAAAATCTATATATCTAAAGTTTTGTGTTATTTTTAAATACACACAGTAATTTTATGATATCTAGCGGATGGTTGCTCCAACATGGAAGAATTTTGGGCATGTTTCCTTTTTATTAGCGTAAATTCACTTTTTTTTAACTAATTCAGTAGGAAATAGTAAAATAACAGACATGTTATAAATACCTTATTTGCTTCATTACTTTCCAGATCTTCACTTGTTTGATCTGACAAGTCAAAAACATTTTCAAAATTGAAAGATGGTAATTCGTCATCATATTCATCACTTGGTAATTGCACAGTTTGTAGGTCTTTTGGAAGTTTCCTTGGAAATTCCACCTAAAAATCATTTAGGTATAAAAGTAAATACTAAACGTTTTTAACAAAATGTAGTACTCACCATAGTTTTTTGTTTCCTCTAAGCAGGGTTCTGAAATTAAGTTAAATAAAATAAAGACAATATTATTTATACATATAATTATATTGTCATTATCAAGCGTATTCAAAAACGTATGTTTAATGAATAGAATATTAATATAAATAGTTCACCTTTTTTTTTCAACATGTTATCCATAAATTGTTGATTGAGTATTTTTAGATTCTGTTCAGATGTTTCGGCCGAAGTTTCTGCAACAAATAAATAATTTATGTAGACATTTTATATGTTTTGCATTAGTTTCACTCACTATTCTTTGATGCATTTTTTCTAGCTTTGTTTCCTCTTTCGGCTTCCTCAGCAGGGCTAAAATAATCCACTGGTTTGACTTTCCTGCATCCCCTACCAGTTTCAGAGTCAGAGGAAAGTGAAATTGACTTCTTTTTTGCTTCACTTAGGGTAGCTGTAATATGTTTGATTCAGAGTATTTTTATGAAACATTATTCTTTTATATGTATATATTACCACAGAAACACTCCACTATTACCGGATGTTCTTCCCAATCGTCTTGAGGCGGAACGTTTTTATTGATATAAATTCCCACATGTTTGGGAGGCCATTTACAAAAGGTATTATCTTTGGTGAGCCATGAAGCTGGAATTTCCGAAACCATATGTTCATCTTCACCCATTTCTTTTATAAATTTAACTACTGCGTAACTCATCTAAAATAATTCCAACATTTTGACATTATAAATAGATACATAAATCGCCATTCATTTCGAACAGACCATATCCCATTTACAGGAAATTCAACGACATGAACAAATCATTAATAAGAACAAGTGACTTTGTTTTCGATTATGGGTCTCGGATCAGTAGTGAAAATCAAAGAATGCAGTTTAACCCGAGGTTTAACCGACGTTTCGAAAATTTATTTTGGCATTCTCAAGTAGATCAAAGTGAACTACTATGATTTGCTACAAATCGGACGCCTTCCGACTAATTGTATATAATTTTGTGTGAAAGAAAAAAAGAGCTTTTTTAATGATATATTATTGAAGTGTTATGTGTTAAAAAAACCGTGTGTGTAACAAAATGTGTTTAGTTGAAATAGCACAGATTGGAATCAGAAAAAAAATCAACTGTCCCTGAAGATGCAAAAATAAATCTGCAAAACGTCAGATAAACTGTGAAGTTTCATTTCACATACAGATCCAACTCCCAAAATCGAAAACATCAATTATTAAATCGAGGATCATAAATCACTAAATATAAAAAGACAGTAGGTATAACAGTAGGCATATACATAGGTACATAGTTGTTAGTGACTGTTTTATTGAATATTAAATCATTAAAGGATAAAAAAACAACTTCATAAACAAAGGCTACTAATCTTACAACAAATCATCCCTACTACAAATTAATTGCAGAAGTCATTCATTATCAATATGTAAAAGAGGCAAAAAAACTAATTTATCATCAAAAGGCAAACATACACCTTTTCCAACTAATTCTTTTACCTCAAATTTAAATGTAGAATCTTCACAAACACATACAGATATTCCAAGAAGCATAGAATTTATTGGTTCTTTAAAGAAACTTTCTAATGGTTTTAACCGTTTTGCAACCATAAGGGGTTTGCCGTTTTCCATTAATATATTTGAAATTTGTACATATATACCAGAACTTAACAGACAATAATTATTAGGATGAACATTTGAATAACAAAAACCGTTTACATTTATCTCAACATGTGATTTCTTTGTTGTAAGTTCACTATTATCAGGCTGGCTATTATATTCGATTTGTTCTTCCATAATACGTTTTACAGCTTGTTGTAATGGTTTACCAGAATGAAGACAAATTTTTTGTTTCAAATGAAACATATATGACTCTGGACGAAAAGCACTAATATTATCCAAACTTCCAAATTTTATTACATCTTCTGACAAATGAATTAAATTGTGAACATTATAGTTCACATACTTATAATCATAAAGTGCACCATATTGTTGGACAAATCTTTTAAGCATAGCTTCAGCCTTATCATTCATCTTAATACATAATTTTGGTGATGTTAATATTCGGATAGCACAAAACAGGTTTAAAAAATGATTATATTTGTCAGGTGGTAAAATGCCTTTCAATGCAACCACACCTGTATATAAAAGAAATTGGCGAAGCTCTACTGCTTTAAACCTGTCAATATCGAATAAATTTCTTGGTTTGCGAACAAACTCTGTAGTGATGCATGTTTTAAAAGACATTAATAAACTTGACAACTTTTCAAAATCTGTGACTGTAAGACGAATGTCCTGTCTGCCCTTATACCATAACTGAATTAGTTTTTTCATTACACCTATACATACAAGATGCATGTAGTCAAGAGGAAATTGAGAAACCATACCAATTTCCAAATTCTCTAAAATAGAAATGTCATTATGATGGTGATATTCATCTAATTTCAATTTAAATGATTCATCTGTTCTCAAATTACAGTCAAGGTCAGGAAAGTCATTGCACCATCAAAAGTACCTTCTACAGTACATTTACTACATGAATGGTAGCCTGAGTGACCCTTAACATATGTAACAAAGGCTCTAGCCGGCGCGTCACATATAAATGCATTTATTTTAATTTTTATATTTTTAGTCTTGATTGTTACTATGTGAATCAGAAGATGGATCACGACATAAAACAACATTTTCAAAATCGGAAATTTTGTTGGTCCCTGATAAATTCGTTGATGAATCCCCAGTAGTAAATGGAATTTCAGCTGGTTTACTAAGATTATTTGTAACGAGATTTGTAAGATTTGAAGACTGCATTTCTTGTGGTTCACTTAGAGACTCTTGAGTATGAGAGGCATAAGAGAGTCCTTTGACAATTTGTTGTCTCAATCTTCGCTTTTGGCGATCGGACAGACAGCTTAAAGATTTACGGCGGGAGGTCATGTTGCTCTTACCTTATCCAATAACTATACACTCTGAACCTCTCTCTGAACACTCTGAACACTATTTCACAACTGCACACAAACACAAAAGAAGACAATACCAACTTTTGTTTTCAAAACGTGGGCAAGAAACACGGCGTCGGTCGATAACCGTCAATAATACAATAATTGAGCGGGAACCAGGGAACGGACAGAAAGCGAGGTTATTATTACCACAGACCCTTCCTTCTTTTTTTCTTTGTAACTCTCGCGGAACTTCTATAGTACTTAGTATGCAGCATTTAAATACAAACTAATCAAAGGCACATTGTAACGAAATTGTTGCGCTTATGCAATATTTATTACAATGTTACGGAATTCTTTTGTAGGGATATTTCAAAATTTTGCTCAAATGTCTATGTGACTTCTAAGCGAAGTTGTAATGAAATGTTACATTGCCGATTTAAAACGAACATCCCAAAATATCCCGTTATGTTCCATGCTAGCTGGGGAACAGGTCCACTCTGTTCGTATTTGATTCGTCTTAGTGCTACATAATGCACAACGTCTTCTGGTGCTTCTTTCGGGCTGATGGGCAGAACTTTCCAATCTAATTTCCGAAGACACGGTTGGTTTATGCTTTTTAATACACAGTGGAGAACTAACCCTAGTAGTTTTAAGCTCTACTAGTTTCTCGGCAACTAGTCCACTGACTACGGCTCTTCTGAAATCTTTATCGAGATATCTGTTGCCCATTTTGTTTGAAAAGTATATATGAGTTCACTACACAAATGTCAATAAAATGAAAAATTATACGATGCCACAATTTACGACTTCGTCGATCTAATCTTAAGTTGATCCAATTTATCCACAAACCCCATATTCATGTTATAGTCCAATAAAATACTGAGACAATTTATATCTTCGACTTGCCCATTTCTCGATTTTCGATTCACAGTCGAGAAAATTTGAGGATCGTGATAGTTAGATAATAAATGCACGCTTCTTTTGTTTTTCCACTTAAAAATTGACAAACCAGTGTCACTTATTTTCTAGTCCGTGTCTCCCCATTTTAGTTCTTTATCTGCTCTCATTCGAAAAGCAGGTGTTTGAGTGGGCACGTATCTTCTTTCGATGACTGGCTGTCCAAACTTTATTCTAGCATCTCTCCAATTTATAGAAAAATAAGCCTCCACTTCTTTCTCCAATGGACCATACAATATTCTGATGGCTTGCACAATATTTTCATCAGGGACTCGGCTTTTTGTCACCCACCAGTTTATGGCTTCTTTCTTGCACAATATCCTCCCGTGAGTGTGTTTGTCTTCCCCTTCTCCCCCAAGGAAAAGCATGTTGGTTGGTAGACTGTATGACATGGCTTTTTCTTTCTTTATAGAAATTGGGTATTTGAGCCTCATCATTGCCATGGCACTTCCTAGTGGTGAAGGATGTTTCTTTGATCTCGCAGATTTTTCTATAAGCTTCAAATTCATCATTCATCATCTTTAGTATTGCTTTGACTTTCATCATTAATAGTTTTCGCCTTTCATTGTTTTTTTGTTCTTCGATGATCATATTTGATACTTCGGGTCTATATCTATACAAAAAAATACAAATGGAAAAGTGGAAAATTATTATATGGAAAGCAAAACAATTTCTTTCCACGCCACAACGCAAATAAATACCGCAAGCTTTACATTTAGCAAAGATAAGTTTATAGCAGTTAGGTAAACGGCACTTGTAGCGAGATTTTTGTTTGTCTTTCATGAATTCCACCAAATGTATGGTTCCCTGCCGCCTACATCTTTTATCAGGAATAGGTTGTAAGTAGTATAGCAATAGGGATTCTGGCTCATTTTAATGAAATGGTGAAGGCGCGAGGCGCTCGTGTTTAGCGTGGGTGGTGACGGGGCCCCAGTGGAGCCCCGCCCGGAGCCCTGTGTAGCACCAAATTGGTGTGGTGGTGACGTCACGTGGGGCCCCGAGCCCCCCACCTGTCACTTGTCAAATGTCACTTGTCCAATGTCGTCCCCTCCCCCCCCCACCGTCACGTGTCCCGTTGACCCCCCACCCCCTAACCGTAACCTAACCCTTTCCAACTCCTACAAATCTAACCGCCACATAGTCATTGATAATAAATATTTTGGTTGCAGCCGACTTCTGCTTCTTAGATTTTCGATTAATATCGCCATTGTCGCTATTTTGAAGTCCTTGATTCAATTTTGAGTGTTTTGACAACTGCATTAATATTCAAACCAAGATTACTTAAATCTGTTTATTATTTACGGAGAATGTGATAAAGTTGTGAGTAGAACATGTGAGGTATTTGCCGCTCGTTATCCAGAAAAACCAAAGCCATCACCAAAAGAATACGGGATATGTGAAGATAAAAGCTATTAAAACAAAACCAATCCTTAATAATACAAATTTAGAAATTGCAATTTTGGGCTATTTTGTTGCAAATCCAACTTTGTCAATAAGACAAGTTTCCGTAGAATCAGGCATATCCAAAAGCTCAATTCAGAGGATCCTGAAGAAACATAAATTTTACCCTTTTTCATTTAAATTAGTGCAACACTTAAAATTGACGTTTACTTTCCGAAGAGAGTTGTTTTTAGTGAGTTTTTGCTGACTAGTCACTATGTGGTGTAATTTCTGAACTGAAGTTACCCCCGCCTGTCTGAGATGGTCTGGATGACCTATACAGTATTTGCGAAATGTGAATGAAACAACGTACTGGTTACAATGTGAAATTTAATAATAAACCTTGAAACACTACGACACATTTACTCTTAACGCACCGCAAACGATACACTCGCGTGCGCTTACTGATCAAGACTCCTTTTTACATTTCTTGCGCCGGTTAGCAACCGTAGTTCCAGACACCGCCGCCCGCTCCCCGCAGTCCCCTTGAAAAATACGCGATGTATTTTTTACGGCTTTTTATGCGGAGTTGCCAATATGTGCATGCTGATTATTAACGTTCAACATGCCCCCCACCTTGAAAGGCTACTTTCAAAAGAGTAATATTGTGTCAAAGAAAAGTTTAACATGTAATGCTTAACCTAAACTTATTCTAAGTAACGCTATTTACATAGGCGACAGCCACTGGCAAACATTAACCCTTTGCTACATACTAGTATCTATAGGCAATGGAGCCAGCTTTACGACTGCTCGTTTAATTGTGCCATACGCGGTTTTGACCGTTGCAACGCGCACAACACCATCTGTGCCCGGGTGCACTTCACTAACACGTCCGAGTTTCCAACGAAACGGTGGTAAGTCATTATCATGAACCAAGACCAGTTCTCCGACAGCTAGATTTCTGCAATTTATCTTCCATTTCTGGCGTTGCTGAAGTTGACGAATATACTCAACTGACCATCTGTGCCAGAACTGCTGCTTGATTTTCTCAAGTTTCTCGTACAAGGCTAGTCGGTTTACTGGTGTATGTTCTAAGTCAGGATATGGTAAAGACGACGAATCCCGACCGATCAAAAAATAAGACGGAGTCAAAGCGCACAAATCGTTAGGATCACTCGATAATCGCGTTAAAGGTCGACTATTCAAAATACATTCTATTTGACTAAGTATTGTACAAAAATGTTCAAAGGTTGGTTTGAAAGGAAGATTTGACAAAACTTTCATTAAATGCCTTTTGGCACACTTTATGCCGGCCTCCCAAATGCCTCCGTGATGTGGAGAATACGCGGCTATAAATTTCCAATTGATATCTAAATCTGTACCAAGTTGTTTGATGATACAATTTTGATTAGATTTTAGGAATTGTCCAAGTTCATTCAATTGGTTGTTTGCACCTAAAAAGTTGCTTCCATTATCGGTGTATACATTCAGTGGCTTGCCTCTACGAGAGATAAACCTCTGAAAGGCTTGTAAAAATGATGATGTACTTAGTTCTGTTGTTAGCTCTAAATGAACAGCTTTAACAGTTAGACATATAAAAAGACATAAGTAACACTTTCGAGTTTTTCCTGCTCGACCAGCATGATCTTTGTAGAAAAAAGGTCCAGCATAATCAATTCCTACATGAGTAAAAACTGACATCTGTGGCGATACTCTAGCTGCTGGTAAGTTCCCCATAATGGGCTTAACAAATTTGGGATTAAATTTGAAACACACTATACATGTCCTGACGACCTTTTTTGCCAAATTTCTTCCAGAAATTATCCAGTATTTTTCCCTAACTCTTGACAAAAGTAGCTCAGGCGCACAATGAAATGATGAAATATGCTTTTCTCTCATGATTAACAATGATAAATGATGCTTTCCTGATAAAAGAATTGGATGTTTAATATCAAATGAGTATGGTGCATGTTTCAATCTACCCCCCACCCTGACAACATTATCTTTCAACAAAGGTGATGGAGACAATAAATTGCTTGTTTTAGAAACATTGCCTGTCTTTTCTAGATCATTAAGATCTTGACCAAAAGACTCTTTTTGAGCAAGTTTGATCAAAATATCTTCAGCTGACCGATGCTCTTCAACGGACAACTGGTTCGTCTTCCTTTTGTCATGTTGACACTTACAGTTATGGATAAAACGCAGAACTAATGCCATAACCGTCCTAATTCGAGTAAAAGAAGAAAATCGGTTAAATGGAAACAATTGAGTTGTAACTTGGACAAAGACTTCAACGTTCTTTTTAGTTTCTGGTAGTTGTAGTAAGTCTATTGGCTCAGAAATTGTTATGTCAACTGGCCACTCAGATCGAGACTGGTACAACCAAGTTGGTCCGGTCAACCATTCTCGTTGTCTTTCAACGAGCTGTTTAGGAGAAGTACCTCTTGAGACAAGGTCAGCGGGATTTAGCTGCGTAGGTACATAATTCCACATTTCAGGAGGAGTCAGTCCTTGAATTTCTGTGACTCTATTCCCCACAAAAACTTGAAATTGATGTGGTGATGATCGTATCCAAGCTAGTGCCACAGTTGAATCACACCACATGAACGAATCGTCAATTTTAAAGGTCAATGATTGTGTCACCTTTGAGAAAAGTTTAGACAAGAGCAATGCGCCGCAAAGTTCCAATCGAGGAATGCTTATCGACTTTAATGGGGCGACTCTTGTTTTTGACACTAGAAGATTGACAAAAACATTTTGATTTTTATCAATTGTCCTTAGGAAAATGCATGCGCCGTAGGCATATTGAGACGCATCGGAAAACCCATGGATTTCAGCGCGAACACAGTCCTTACATGTAGCTTGTCTAGGAATATTCAATTTGTTTAACTCTGGAAGTTCCAGTCGAAAAGATTTCCACTTACGAGCTAACTCAGTGGGCACTTCACCATCCCAAGGTATATTTAATGACCAAAGTTTTTGTAAGAACATTTTTGCTCTTATAACGACTGGACTTAAAAGGCCAAGCGGATCGAAAATCTTTGCCACTTCGGACAAAATAACGCGCTTAGTTACTTTGGCATGTGGAATGATAGGATGTATGAAAAATGAAATGTAGTCTGAACTAGAGGACCAAGACATACCCAATGTTTTGGTTGAATCAGAAGATCCAAAGTAAAACTCGTCTGAAACTGCTTTTGAGTTATTTAATGAACTTAAAATGGTTGAGCAGTTAGATCGCCACTTCCTTAATTGAAATCCAGCGGATTCCAGAATTGAGCTGACTTGATTTGCTAGATCAATGGCTTCACTAACTGAATCAGAACCGGAAAGAAAGTCATCAACGTAAAAGTCCCTTTTTAAAGATTTGGCTGCAAGAGGATGTGATTGCAGATGATCTAGACTCAACTGAAGCAAACATCGCGTGGCCAAAAAGGGTGCACTTGCTGTGCCATAGACGACTGTATTCAAGGAGTATGAAAGAAGTTCTTGATCTGAATTTGATCTCCACAAAATCAACTGAAGAGGTTTAAACTCATCGGCTACTAGTATCTGACGATACATTTTACAAATGTCTGCATTAATCACAAAGGAATGCTGTCTGAATCTTAGTAATATAGATACTAAGTCTTCTTGAACTGTTGGTCCAACCATCTGGATTGAGTTATAAGAGAGACCACTTGAAGATGCAAATGAGCTGTTAAAAACAACCCTGAGTTTTGTAGTGGAACTATCTTCTCTGAAAACTCCATGATGGGGTGAATAAAAGGTTGTTTGACCATCAGAAGGTTGAAAAGGTGACATGTGCTGTAACTGCTCATATTCTGTCATGAATTGACAATACAAATTCTTTAATTCGGGCTTATAATTTAAACGTTTTTCTAATGAAAAGAATTGCTTTGCGGCTCCATCTCTGGAATGACCTAACTTAGAAATAGATTCTTTAAGTGGAATGGAAACCACAAACCTACCATCTTCACTTCTACGAACAGTATCAATAAAGTGTTGTTCTGCCATCTGTTCTTCCTGAGACCATGGACATTTAGTTGCAACTTCTTCCAATTCCCAAAATGTTTGAAGTTGAGTTTGTATTTCATACTGACTAACAAGATGACAAGTTGAAACTTGTTGGGAGTTGCGATCAGACATCTGACTTGTAAATGACCCTGTCACAATCCAACCAAACTTAGTGTTCTGTAACACTGGCAAACCAGGTCCTAAGTTTCGGAATCCTTTGCACATGATTCTCCAGAAAACTTCGGCACCAATCAGCATGTCAATGTCTTGCGACAAGTAGAATTTAGGATCAGACAATGAAACATTGGAAGGGATATTAATCGAATCATGGCTCAAAGAAAAAAGTGGTAGTTTATTTGTTATCTTTGGTAAAATGAAACATTGAATGGAAACATTAAAATTTGTCTGAAAGGAACAAACTTGAAGTGTGCAACCTTGTGAAACCTTGACATTTGCTTCGTCTATGCCAGTGACTGAAGTATTGGTTTCAAACTTGGATAAAGACAACTTGCTCGCAAATTTACTGGACACAAAATTAGACATTGAAGCATTGTCAAGCAACGCACGACATAAATGAGATTGTCCTTCAGAATCCACAACGTTTACCAAAACGGTTGCTAGCAAAACTTGACTTGCACTAGATATTTTACACACTGTTGTTTCCTCGGGTTGATCAGTTACTGAACTGTTAACTTGTTCAACCAATGTTAAACCAACTGGATTTACTTGAGGTTCTATTGGGTGTAATAAGGAGTTATGGTTTTCAGAACATCGTCTGCAGGGTCCAGATTTACATTGCGAAATAGTATGACCTTTTTGAAGACAATTTTCACAAAGATTTAATGATTTTACCCTTTCCCATTTTTCTGGCAAAGTCAATGAAAGAAATTCAGGACACTTGTAAATGGAATGATTTTGGGAACAATGATAACAAGCAAATTTTCTTTGAAAATGTTTGTTATCTCTTTTTTCATGTGAATTAGATAAAAGACATTTTTGAGGATGACTGTCACGTTTTTGAAAGTTGTTAAAATTAGATTTGTCATTTGCTTTGTGAGACGATTTTTGAAATTCGTGTAAATTAACTTTCTCTAAAAGATTTGCCCTTGATACTAAGAAAGATTTTAATTCATCAACAGTTGGCAAATCGCTTGCACTTTCATGTTGTTCCCAGCTAAAAAGAGTTGTCTTGTCCAGTTTGCTAGTCACTAAATATATAATCATTGGGTCCCAATGCAACGTACTTACACCCATTGATTCTAACGCTCGTAATATCTTTGACAAAGTATCTACCAAACTGCGCAAGTTAGCAGGAGCACAAACTTTAAGATCTGAAATGTTAAACAAACTTCTAATATAATTGTGTATCATTAGACGTTTATTGTCAAAACGCTCGCACAAGATCTTCCACGAAATTTCATAATTGCTTTCTGTTACTTCAAGTGACTGAATACATTGTAAAGCAGAATCTTTTAATGACGTTCTCAAATAGTGTAACTTTTGAACAGCATCCAAATTATCAACATTATGAACCAATGATAAAAAGAGTTCTTTGAATTCTAGCCACTGATTAAAATCACCTGAAAACTTTGGCAACTCGATAAGTGGCAATTTGACATTTAATGGCTTAGTACATGAACTTGAACTAGTAGAATTTACCACATCACTAGGATTCTGAGTTGACGGCACAGAGTGACTTGATATATCAAATATAAACTGTTTTGCATCCGAGATGACCTCATAGTACTTGCTTTCAAAGGTGTCACCTGGATCTTCTTGAAATCGATCAAAGTCAATTCCTTCCAAGTCAAATTGTACGTTATTAAAATCACGCAATAAATGGCTTTCAATGTCCTTGAGACGAGTATCTAGCTCTATTAATCTAGACGGGTTTGGAGAATTTTTTAAAGCATTTAAAAAAGAACTAAACCGCACCAATTTCGTTTGTAACATATCTTTTTTACGCTCCAAGTCCCTAATAGCAACTTGACTGTCCATTTTGGACTGCTCTTGACTAGCATCCTGTCTGCTTTTCCTAGAAGTCATTTAATATCTAACAGTACACTTTGACCAACTTAGACTAGGAAAACCGACAAACAAAACCTTAACCTTATACGCAAAGCTAATATCTAACATTAACCTTAAATGCAAAAAGGACTTCTGAATTCTGAAGTATCACTACAAACATTTAAGTATTACGTAATGTTAGCCAATGAAAGACAAACTGTAGATGCAACGCTAGATAAAACTATAGAAAATATGTACATATACTATACATTAACTACGTTAACCAGTTCGTAAATGTAATGAATAAATCCGTTTTTTACGCACAAATTGAAGTGATTTATCCGAACGCGACACGAAAAACTACGCAATTCCGCGAAACGCGACCCTGACTAGAACAATACTTTTTCGGAAAATCAGCAACTCTGGTACTTACATGAACTTGAGACTCTGGAACTGAGCTCCTTGCTTCAACTGCATTCAACTTGCACTTGTATTCAATTTTAATTGACAGTGACTAATGCTCCAAACTGCACTTCTTGTTTGGCTGTCACTTAACTTGAACCTTGATCAGTATTTAAAGTCTGAATTTGAGTAAAATGTGTCGTTACCGCCCTGGCTGGCAGTTTTATTAACGTCGTATTTACTTCGGTTTATTAGGACAAATAATGGTATCCGGCTCGAAGGACCAAATAATGGTGTAATTTCTGAACTGAAGTTACCCCCGCCTGTCTGAGATGGTCTGGATGACCTATACAGTATTTGCGAAATGTGAATGAAACAACGTACTGGTTACAATGTGAAATTTAATAATAAACCTTGAAACACTACGACACATTTACTCTTAACGCACCGCAAACGATACACTCGCGTGCGCTTACTGATCAAGACTCCTTTTTACATTTCTTGCGCCGGTTAGCAACCGTAGTTCCAGACACCGCCGCCCGCTCCCCGCAGTCCCCTTGAAAAATACGCGATGTATTTTTTACGGCTTTTTATGCGGAGTTGCCAATATGTGCATGCTGATTATTAACGTTCAACACTATGGAGATGAATTGTTTTTGAATAATATTATTTGGAGCGACGAGGCCAAATTCACTAAAAATGGAATGTTCAATAGACATAATTCACACTACTGGTGTGACATAAATCCACACGTAATTAGAGAGAGAAATTTTCAAGAAATCTGGAATTTTTATAATAAAAAATGTTTATTCTCAAATAAAACGAAATGGGTTGGATTTAGGTATAGGCAAGTAAATTGAAACTTATAGTAATTTTTAATGCTCAAAATGATTCCGTCATAAAAAATGTGGGTTTCTATTTAAAAAACTTGAGATTTTTCATTTTTTTTAGTGGCAAGTTTATGATTTTTTTTTGACGACCCTGTATACAAATGAGTCATTACGCACCCTCAGTTTAATAAAACGATCCTTTATTTACAATAACCCAAAGTTTCATTGCAAAATGAAATACGGTTTTAACATAGTACAAAAATATGTTGAGCGTTGCAACAGTCACTTTTTTGGAAAAACATCAAATATTTCGAAAACGACTAGAGATAGGCATAGGGCATTCTATACAAAAGTTGGTCAGAATTTTGTGAGGAATCCAAATATGTAATAATATATAGGGTGTTCTATTTAAAATAAGAAAGTTGTGATCGACTTCCGGTATAAACGGAAGTGCAACCATCTTGAAAATATTTTAGTTGGATTGGGCATGCCCACATCAGTATCCTGCCAAATTTTCAAAACTCTCCTATTTATACTTTTTCCAATATCAATCGATGTCTTTCGTCGTGGGACACCCTGTATATACAATTCCATTTATTTCTAAAGGTAGGTCATTTATAAATGACTCATTTAAAGGATCTTTGTATAAGTTGGGTAAATATGTATCTCGATTCGATTCATCAGTGATGGGGGCTTGTTCTTGTCCTGCCTTTTGTTTACAAAGTCTCCAAAATAAGTACATGTCTTCTTGTTCACAATCATTAAGTCTATTTTCATACTCGTTAATTTTATCTTTCTCTAAAAACTCTTCCAACACTTTAAGGCAAGATACATAATCTTGATTTGTAGCTTTATTTTCAAGCCCAAAGATTTCTTTGCGCCTTGTAGATATACACGTGGTGTAATCTACCGCATCCGGGTTGAGTGGAAACAAACCACAAATCTTAAATCCATTTGTAATTGTGGTGACCTTACAAGCATTATCAAATGCTTTTTTAAAAAGCAAACTAAAATTATGACGTGTAATATGCTTATTTGAACTCTGTGTTCTCGACACACTTTTTTCCATTCTGCCTTAAGGGGTCGAAAAATACTGACGTCGCAGGGTTGCAAGATATGAGTTGAGTTAGGGTATAAACAATAGAGAATTATTCCCTTCTCTATACAGAACTCGTGCAGCTCCATGTTGTAGTGAGACTTATGTCCGTCTATGAATAAAATAACCGGAAAACCAATTCTCATTCTTAACAGCCAAGGAAAAAATACATTTGCAATATACTCGAAAAATGTTGCTGAGGTCATCCATCCCGAGTCGGATCTGCCAATAGCCCATTCTGCTGGAACGGACAACGACAGCTCTTTTGGTATTCTTTTATATGGAAAGACGATCATTGGCGGAACGGCAACGCCAGCTGCACTATAATTACATAGCACGGTTATAGATTCCTTTTCGTTCCCAGATGCTATTTCGTAAAGGTTTTTAAAACTGCTCCTCGGGCCCAAAACTAATCCTGATTTCATACATGTTCGCATGCCAGTCTCATCTGCATTATATATTCTGTTTGGATCGGTCATCATGTCCATTATATTTTTATCGTCAATAAACTTTTTTAGCACGGAAAACCATTGGCGAATTGCAGTTTCTGTTACTGAAGCCCGGCTCTTAGAAATTGTTTCCGTGTTTCGCTTTGATATCTCAGGATGCCGTTGTAAAAATAGTTTCAACCATTTATCTCCTGGTCTGTCATCAAGAAATGGGTTTGGTCTAGACGCAATCTTTAAAACCTTTTGAACTGAGTCTTTTACTTCATTCGGGTGCATAGGAAATCCTAACTTGGCTTTATCCAAAATCCATTTCTTGATTCGTTCTTCCTCCGAATAAGTTAAAATTGGCGAAGGGCCCATTTTTCGTGCGTTAGGAACTTTACCAGCTATTTTGTTATGAAGTGTTGATTTCGGGATTAAATACTTTGAAGACGCTTTGTTTAAGGTGATGCTTCCAGAGTTAATTTCAGCAAGTGCATTGGCTAAGTCTTCCTCAGAGTATTTAAAACGTAAATATTTGGCTGCCATCTGAAAAGATGTGAGTGAAATTAGTAATCAAATATTAAATAGGTTCCCACTTTTCATTATTGAAGCGAAAAACCAACACACCTAATGAATGAACACCACTTAATGAACAGGTTATTATGGCGTTCAATAACTGGATTTTACATGACTAGACTAAAAGTATCTAAATAAGGAACTTGCCTACGAATATTAGCTTACTATAAGGCTCATTTTACAATGTTTCTGAAAATGCGCCAAAACCCAGTAAACTAACACAATATTCATTCTTTAGCTTTTGATGATTTCGTCGGTCTATTAATTGAACATAGAAATTATTAAAATAAATGTATGCAATATTAATTTCCCTGGATGAAAAGGTACTTGCTAAATGTATATAGAGTGTTAACAAAGCTACAGCAGATGGTTTTATTGAATTTTAAAGTTTTAAAATAAGTTTTGGTTAGCACATGTTTCTTACTCACCGCTAACAAATATGGCGTCCACAGGAATCACGCAGTGCCACCACCTCGTCGCTCGAGATTTTACATATCACTGTTGCACTTGTTTGAAATTCCAATAAATGAACGGCGTAGTTGATATGCGCAGTTAGCATTAGAGAAAGAGAGGAATATAATATTTTGTAAGGAGTTCTTGTTTTTAGCTAAAATGTGGGATTTTGTTCATTTACTAGGTGAAGTTCACTGACTGGTCAGTTGACCCTAATTAAATGTTGCCCGACTGACTATTTTCTTATTAGCAGCAGATAAGGATGCGTACGTCTTGGCGATTCAAACAAGTAATGGTTAACTTGTGACCCATTTGAAATGGTAACTTCTTCAGCAATAAATTCTGGACCTTGTACCCCGTTTAAGGTAAAACCTTGACTTGTTCTGACCAGGGTCACTACATAGTAATTTTTACGCTTATTTTTCATGTAATTAGGTATTTAGCTGCAAAAATATGTTCAAATACAACAAATTATGCTTTTGTTAATGTCCTATCAGTCCATATTTGGCGCTGCACTTTTCCCCACTATCAACGCATAATTGTTGATTTCCGCTTATTTTTCATGTATCTGCCCGCAAAAATATATTTAAAAGCAACAAATCATGTTTTATTAATGTCCTATCAGCCCATATTTTAACGCTGCACTTTTCCACTATCAATGCATAATTGTTTTTCGCTTATTTTTCGTGAATCTGACCACAAAAATATATTCAAAAGTAACAAAAATATGTTTTGGTAATGTCCTATCTCCCTTTCCTTCGGTCACAACTGCATATAAAAGCATAAGCGAAAGCGGTAGTAAAAATAAACAGTTTTTCTTCCAAGTCAGTTTAAAAGCAGCAGCTAAGATACAACAAAAACAATGTCTAAGTCACCTGCCATTAGTGATTGTGCTGAAGCCCTCGACGAGTTGTGCAACATTGTTACACCACCAGAAATCCAGCCAGACGAAGTGATTGAAGAAGAAAACCAAAATAATAACGACAGCGCCTTAGAAGACGAAATAGGAGAAGATGTCGTAAGTGAGACGTATAGCTGTTGCACTTATAATCCAAATATTGACATAACATTAAGAATAAAGGAAGTGAATGATTTCTATGAAGCTCCAGTTGACAAGCGTGTCCAAAATATTACTGGAGTTGTTAATCAACGCGATAAGGATTGGTGGTTATGGAATCGTGCTGTACAACACCATGAATCAATAGTGTTTTGTAATTTCCATTATGTTCTTGAGATAAGATCTATAAATTTAATTATGAATATTTGCCTTGAATGTCATGAAGGTTTTGTTGATGAGTTTTACAATAAAGTTGCTTATCACTACAAGGGAGTGTCTTTTTTGCTAGTGCATCAACATGACTTTTTTCATATGAATTGCGATGTGTGTTGTAAAGCTACAAACGCTTATAATTTAAATTTTTCTTGTTTTTGGGGCAACAATATACATAAACGTTTAGAAATGATAAAATTATGGGGAGCACGAGAAGAATAAATGTGTTTTTTATGCTTTTGGTTCTTTATTTTTTCCACAAAAACTCTCTTACAGCAGCAGCAGCAACATTGTTTTTTATTAGTACCCCCCCACGGAAGGGTATTGTAACAATCATTCAATAAAAACCTTTTATCGTCACATGAATTTAACGCTAATGTGTGTCTCTGAAATGTTTGATAAATATAGTGTATAAACATATAAATAGAGTGCGATGTTAATTACATTTCTCATTCGTTCTAGTAACATGGCTCTGTTACATCCAACTTTTTTAATTCTCACTGCAATAAACAATGTTCTATACGTATATGAACCTGAAAAGAATCCTGATGTATACGTGTGTTTCGATAAGATGAATGACAGCTGGCCTGATAGATGGGTGAAGATGAGCAAAAATGACTTAATTGTGCAACGGTGCCGCCTAATGCCACTCACTATCAGCTGAGGCTTTGGTACCCAAATCAAACACACGGCGATAGCGGTTGGCGAAACCTGACACAACTAGTTGCGACAAGTGATTGTGGTGAAGCGTGTTTGTGGATTGATATATTTTGGTGTACCACAACAATTACCTTATCTCTATTTTTATTGGTTACTGCAGTTTTACATTATATGCGAGGGAGACAATAAAACGAATGTGTTTTTATACTTTTGGTTATTTATTTTCCACAAAAACTCTCTTACAGCAGCAACATTGTTTTTTCCTTACAGAAAAACGCTCTTATAACTATTGAACATTATTTTTTATTTTATAGTGTCCCCACGGAAGGGTATTGTAACAGTCATTCAATAAAAACCTTTTATCGTCACATGAATTTACTGCTAACTTAATTTCATTACAACTAAATATATTATGCTTAATTGATTGGATAGTTCTTTGTTTAACAATTTTATTTTCGCCAAATTTTAAACATTTTACGTAGTCATCAAAAGTGATTTTATTTTTTACAATTGAAGAGTCCACGGAAGAAAGGCGAAATATCCATCAAACACTGTTTTGAGAAAATCAAAATTTAAACTTTAGAGCACTTACTAGCATAGTATAATTTGAAAATTTTTGAATCTATTTGTACTGGCTTATTCTATGTACTGTTTTGCATCATATTTGATGGACATCAGATTTAAAAAAGAATACGGGATTAAAAAAATGCTTTATTAAAAATAAAAAACATTCGTAACACGGGAAAAAAGCGAAATGTCCTATATTTAACAAGCGAAATGTCCTATATTTATAAAAAAAAACGGCGAAAAATGCGAACTGTCGTATTTTTAGATAATGAAAAATTGCCCTTATCTTTTTCTTGTCTTTTTTGATTGGGAGTTATGAGGTAAGCCTTTGTAAAACGACCTGGCATTTTCAGAGGTGCAGAACTGGCTCAGATGAAGCAAATCTTTGAATTTTTTCTGCGTTATTTTTATTGGATCTGCAAAAGAAATACTGCATAAAAAACAAAAAATGTTGAGTTGTAAAGCAAACTTACCGGTGTATAACTTTGGTGGTAAAATAAACTCTCTCATTGGAAGCTGCAGCTCAGATGTCGCAATGCGTGGCCTGATAATCGATGATTTCCAGTGTCCATTATAGGCATCTCTGTGTTCCAAAAGTCGTGGATGGCAATTTGATATTCTTAACTCCCGGATTGGTCGTGATTTATATGGCGGTTTTTTCACGTACATGGTGTCCAACAGTTGAGACCAGTTTCGTATAAGTGATTGGTCAACTTCCAGGACATTGAAAGGATTAGGTTTAATTCTGCATGATCTAATTTCCCTGTACCAGTCTTCCGGGAGCTCAACTCTAATTTTTTGGTTAATCACGCCCATATCTCGATCGCACTCCATATAGGAGTGCCCTCTGATTGGAAACGTTACAACAATACTGTCTAGTCTCTTCGTAACATGAACGACATAATGAAGATAGCGGAACACGGTAAAGTTTTTGTTTTGACCTTCACATGAATCGCAAAATATGTGGAGGTGACGTACTCTTGCATCAAGCTGAACAAAGATAAAATGATGAAGAAATGATACGACTTCATTTGAGCCCTTGCCACCTATGGTTTCGGGATAAGCGTAAAATGTCGCACTTCCTGTAGACAATACATGAATATTAAATGAGTTCAGAGTGAGCTGTCTCTTATAATACACATCATTAGTCGGAAAATTAGGAATCGGTAAATTTTTTTGGAAGTCCATGGCGACAGCTTCAATTTCAACATTCTTCATAGCTGTTTTTCGAGCTTTTCTCTTTCTTTCATAGAATACCTCAGCTTTAGCTTTGTGTAATTGGTTCTCCGTAGTAAGTTTTTTGATCTTATCCTCAATGTCCTTTTGGGAAGATGCATCAAGACCTACATTCAGCTTCGTCTGAAGAACCTTTACCTCAGCTGTGAAGTTGTCGCAGGTACTGCAGGTATCGGAACGCGGATAACCGAAACTGATGTTAAAATGTTGCGATATGTTTCGTATGAGACAGCAGAAGGATTGGTGGCCTTGTAGATATTATAAATTTTTTTAATATTTAATTCTTCGGGAAGGTAGACTTTCTCTGTTTTTTTTTTACTGTAATGGCTTTCTCTTCCTTTAAAACTTCTTATATGTTCGAGAACTTCATTTAATCTCTCCTGCGACAATGCATGTTTTTTCTTATTTTTTCCCCGCTTGTCTATTGGCGCACTTCCCGAAGCTTTCAAACTTTTTTGAATATTTTCAAGTCTCTTTCGACCGATTCCATGAATGCTTAGGAACGCTTTGAAGCAAACTGGAATGTCAGTAGTTTCATTTTCAGTCACTGTTCTTACTCTAAAAGCGTATGAAGCATCGTGCAATTTAGCTGTAGCTTCATTTGCAGGTCTTCGTCGTTTCACGGGCACTAAAATAATAAGTCCTGCCAAGTAATTATTTTGCTCGTTATAAACCATAGCGTTGAATTGTCTAACAATATTTGAGCGGTTTTCCTCATTTACGACGGAAAAACACTTTAATCTTTTGCAATGGCAATTCTCACCTGTTTCGTGACTCGGTTGTCTCATTCGCTTCATTACTTCACTGGTTCGGCCTGTTATTTTCTTTTTCTTAGCTGTTCTTTGACGAGTATTCAAATCACCACTGTCACTGTCTGTACTGTCTGACATTATTTACAACGTGTTTGTAGGTCTTTTTTAAGAAACAACGCACTTAACTTCCCAAACGTCAATCGTAAACTAAACGTTTACTGCTGCACGCAGTATGTTGACGATGTGGACATTTCACCTTTCTCGACTTTTCGCATGGACCTTTCGCGTTTCTTCGTTGTAGGGATATTTTAACACACAGTTTAAGCTGTGAGGCTTCGCGTTTCTTCCCTTTTTGACCACGGCATAAAAATATACTACTAATAACCTACACGTTGCCATGTTTAGCTCAAAAATAATAAAAATGTGACATTTCGCCTTTCTTCCGTGGACTCTTCAATTTGATATTTAATACCTTTTAATTTTTTAACCCATTTTATATTGTCAAGTTTATATGAATACATTTTAGATCGTAAACCTACGAAATGAGTAATAATTCGTCCAGCAGTTTCATCTTTCATAAGACCTAAAACTTTCTTGTTAGCTTGAGGAATCCCATAGATGTTGTCTTTAGGGTAATCGCTAGTATCAAAATATTGCAAATCAGTTTTGATGATTTCCGCATAGGCGTTATTACATGTAATTTCATATATAAAACTGTCAGTGTCGATATACATTAATTTAAGATTATTCTGAAGCACTTTGTAAAGCATGTAGCTATAATGAAAATCATACATGATGGTTTTGGAAAGATCTAATATGGTCATACCTACATAAAGTGGTTTGTTAAAAACAAGTTTAGTTTTTTTCATCTCAATAGCCACTAAATTTTCAGTAAATTTTACAACACTATCAAAATTGGAACTGGAAATCAGATTTTTAGCTCCATACTTGCCATACCAGCGGTTAACTAATTTGACAATCCTGTGTTTTCTAATATTTTCCATTGTTTTACCAAAAACTGCGTTATTCATCAGTTTAAAAAGATTTTTTGCGAAACCAGTTGTGGCTTCGGTTCGTAATTTGGTGTTTAAATCAATATATGGTTTTAACCAAGGAGATTGACTAAATTTTAAAATGCGATGAATTTTTTTCAGTTGAATTCCATGATTCAACGCTTGTTTTAAATTTTTGTAATGAATGACATATTTTTCTTTCTTATAAAAAGTAGTTAAAAGTTTCGGCAGTTTTGAGTCAGGTGGAGTTTGATGTTCAGGACAAAACGGCAAATCTTTGTGTAAATCATGGAGATGTTCAGGATATTTCAAGTCCACTTCTAAAATATACCCAATGTCTGAATTATCATCGATGCTGCACACATCAAAATTACAATCTTCCATCCATTCAAAGTTATCATAAGGCAAATATTGGCACATTGCCCAGCCATATAAGTTGTTTACATCCAAATATAATAAATAAGTGGATGGTTTTGAGCTATCAAAATTTTCCATAAGTTTATTGTTTGCCTCAGAATAACGATTGCAACATTGTGAAATTCCCCCGCGTAGACCATTTTCAATAAACATAATTTGATCGATATCTTTATGTAGCCGGAGTTTACATTTGGTATATTTTAGCATACAGTCCCAGGTGTATCCAGGCAATGTGTAATACCAACTAGGGTCTAATCCGTAGATGGTATGACAATTACTTCGAAAATTTACATCTGCTAATAATAAAACATCTGTTTTAAGATATAAATCTGAATACTGCTCCAAATTTTCAATGTTAAAACTTGTCCAAACAGTTTGGGCATGGTAATAATCTTCATCACTAATGTTTTCATCATTGAGTTGACTGTAAAATTTTTCTTTGCTTGGTAAAGCAGTTTCCTGCAACTTATCTATATGGTCAATGTAATCGTAACAGAAAACACCTTTTCTTGTTAATAGAGTAAATTGGTTGTCGGTCACGTAAAATTCTTTTTTTGTTATTTGTAAATCAGCAGGATCCAGTGTAGACACTAATTCACTTAATGATGCATTTAAAAATCTCAAAGAATCTACAAAACGAAACTTGAGATTAGTTTCAGAATTGTAGATCGTGAAGGAAATATATTTTTCCTTGTTAAGAGGTAGAACGGTAATCCCCTCATTTTCCCCAAATTTTTTAATAAGGAAGTGAGAATCATACCCAGATAAACAATGGAAAAAAACTGGAATTACAAATTGTGTTTTAAAGTTTAAATTGCAGGCTTGATGGCTCAGACCTCTAATTTTCCCCGTGAAATGGCAATGATCGCAAATGACAATGCCTATTCTTCTTATCATAGTCACAACTAAGATCCATTGGAATAATATTTTTTATTTTACATTTAACCAATTTTGATAGAGTTTGCATTTCGTTTGAAAACCAATCTAAGCAATCAAGACCTCGATATGTTTTATAAAAAGATAGTGTATCATCATAGTCACACTTGAAATAATAGCCTACACTAAATGCTGTGTGATTTTGATAGTGCACTTCATCGTTTTGTCGCTCTAAAATCGACTCGAAATCAGCGTAAATTACAAAAGGTGTTGTCTGTTTATAGCCATAATTTTTGAATTCCACATAATCATAAGGCGGAAATGTAATTTGACCAAAATTTTTTTGCTCACATAAAGTGGTATGGTTTTTTAATTTATCATTACTATTAAAATAATTTAAGGACCTATCACAAACAAAAACTTTATGATCATGTTTATTTATCTGTTTAAATAAAAGCCGAGACAAGTCTTTAATCCAACAATAATGGTATTTCAGCTCCGACTCATCTTCTTGTATAGCATAATCAGATTTTATGGTATACTGGTTTTGAATTAAAAGTAAATTGACATGTTTTTCTAATTTTTGACTAGTGAGCCTGGCTGAAACGGTAACATAACCCTGCTTTTCCAACTCAAGCATGTACACGTTAATTGAAATTTTATTGAGTTTTTCAAATTTTGGAATATTAGACAGAGACATTGCTTCGATACTATTAGTTGTTAACACTCTTTTATAATTTGGATACGAAGAAACCCTGTCAGAATTTTTATGTATTGGAAAAAGGGCTGCCATTACATTCCAGAAAAAACATGCATTGCCATTATTTTTAATATTAATGCAAGCGTGTTTATTCGCAATTTATTGTGGAAGTGGTATGTATGACGAACCGCCATTTCCAACTTCATATTTATTAATGTTTATTTGTAAACTGACAATTTTTGATAACGCCCATCCACTATCCTTTTCTTGAAATTCCTCCATTTTAGTTAAAATTAAATTTGTGATATTATCACGAAACCACTGTGTCAAATTTGTACTGCCATCAATAATAAAATTTGAGGTATTAAAATATTTGAATTCAATTTTTAACTCATCCTGCCATTTAATAATGTATTCACCACAAAATGTGCTATTTACTTTAATCATATTATATTTTTTTAAAATGTTTGAAATTCGACGCTTAAATAAACCTTCTGCATCAACAAAAAAATCCCCAATTTGCTTATGTACTAAATTAATTATTAAACCTGATCTTATCCTACTGTTAAACGCTAAAGATACATCTAACCATTTAACTCTATCAGATCTTTTTTTCTATTTAAACCACCACCTACGTGATTGTTTAAATTTTTAAAAAGTATCTTAAGTCTTTTGAAATGTCCTAAATTAGTTAAAAGTTTTTTGCACACTCCCACATTTTTGTCCGACCGCCGCCGCAGCACAGTTTGCACTTGTCTAATTGAAGTTGCAATTTTTTTCAACCATGCTGCTACTTCTTCAGGTACTGGCTGAAGTACCAATATGGCGTAGGCTTTTCGGAATACCTCAAGAGTGTGTAAGCTGATTTCTGCTGCAGCTCCAGTACAATCTGGCATCTTCGATCTTTCTGAAATGATTAAAGCATGATTAGTATTACACCTAAATATATTTTAATTATACTTACAAATTTCCGTTATTTCCACAATTGGTGTGGGTGATAAACCACTAACCACTTGCATACCTAAAAATTTTAGGCCATATTTCAGCGGTATAAACTCCGCCAAACTGTCTTTAATGGGTACCGTCATCCGACTAGGCAAAAACACCACGCTGTTAGACAACTCGGCCCGAATCACCTCACCAAATTTTGAATTGACCACTTCTAGGTTGTGCAAGGGATAAAATTGGTTTAATTCAAGTGGTTGAAACTTTAGGAGAGGTTTTTCAACCAAACTGCCGGATTCGTTAATTTTGGTTAGGTTCATGATTTTTTGTTTAAGGTAGATAGGTACTTTTGTGTGTGTGTAGACTAATGTTTTCAACTCTTGTTGACTGGTTTTATATGCATTTGGGGGAGGGGGGTCTACCACATTTCCGCCTCGCTTACCACATTTCCAATGCAGGTAAGCGAGGCGGATTGTTTTTAACAATTTTACTTCTCAAAGATGCTTAAACTTAATTGATCAGATTTTTTTAAGCATTTGAAAATTATAATTTATTACTAATATCTATCCAACTATTGTGAGATTTGTCGAAACCAAGCCACTTTACAAACACCTTTTGACCCTTCTTTCGCAATATTTTTTCAACCAAGAACACCTCCGGTGGTTGAGTTTTTTGTAATTCTTGACGGTAAAAAGCCCCTTAACTTTAAAGAGTTCAGTAGTCCAATTAGGGAAAAATCCTTTCTCAAAAACATGTTTCGCTTTGCTAATACGTACTAAGTCGCCCACCTTAAATTTGTTTGTTATATCAACCATTTTAATATTATTATATGCTGTAGACAACAATTTTTTTTCATATTTCTTATTAACATCAACGGGCTTCATTTTTGTAGTTGAGTGTATGGTTTCATTGTAGTTTTTAACAATGTCTGCTAATATACCAATCCATTTGTGACTTCCGTTTAAACTAAAAAAATTATAAACAGTTTCTTTAAGCGTTCTGATACAGCGTTCCGCTATAGCGGCCTTGGTGTGACTGAAGGTACTGTTAGGTTCGATGTTGTTAAACAAGTAAAATACACGAGTACTGGTTAAGGTGTTAAATGACTACGCTCTTAAACTGAAAATCTATGATGAGATGTGGTTGAGAGTCGGAATGGTAATGCTTGCGGCCTAAGACTTAAACTAGTAAGCGAAAAAGAATTGCGATTAAAGAGAGAGATGGAATGAAGTGGGTCTAGAGCTGACTAAGTATAAATGTAATAAAATATAGGAATAAACGTGGGAATATAACATCCCTCCCTCCTTAAGATTAATCAATAAGATAAGAACAAGATATCGTAATTGATTAATTCAAGAAGAACAAAATATAAATTTACTATAAAATTAAGAATATGAAAAACATCTAAAATAATGATTAAAAATAATACCATAAAATAACATAATGTAGATAAATAAGATAGATAGGTAACTTAACCAACTAAAAATAGTGATTAAAAATAACAATACCACAAATAAAGAATATAGGTAAGTAAAACTAGATAAATAGTTAATTGTCTCTGATCGAGGTGGATTTTCGCGATTTAGGACGAAAGGATTTTTGTAGTCTTGAGGGTTTGTAGTCCTGACGGCTGGTACTCTGGTCGAGGTTGAAGTCAAGGTAGTCACTGGGAGTGGAGTTTAAGGGTGGGAGGGGAGTTTAAGGGTAGTAGCTCAGTGGGTTCTCTGTCTCGTCTGAACTGTTGCAACACTTATCATGGGAAGTATTGCCGACCCCTTTCGATGCATATAACGAGTCGTAATCGGTCAACTAGTTCATTGACATCATTCCACCATACATAGTCAACTGGATTTGTATTATAAATCATTTTCACTTCACCACCTTTTTTCTGAGGTGTGGGAGCAGGTAATAGATAATTACGAACAAGATTCTTATATTTAGCAGATGAACTCCCCTTTATTTTCCTGCCAGGTAGAACGTCTGTTCTGTATAAATTAGTCAGATTTACAATTTTTTTATAATTCTCATGGTCGCTGGTTGAAAAATCACTTGGATCTTTGTAAAACAACAAATTGTAAAGCCCCCTAGTTCCTTTAAATCGTGTACCGTTTACTATTATATCACCATTATCGTTAAAACTGAGATCTGACTTTCCTAAAGTCCATTTACCCACAGCTTTATTAAATGCAGGTCCAAATGTTATATCTATTTTTGGTGATGCCTTGAGGTATTCTGTGATGTATGTTTGTGCAATCTTAGAGTAGTCAGAATCGGAAGATTCATAATAGTCATCACTTGTGTCATCACCATTCTGCTCTATTTTGGTTTCATTATTTATATCCTTATCGTCCCCCTCCTCCTCCTCATCCTCCGCCTCAAACAATTTCTTAGGTTTTAGTTCTTGATGAGGTTGAACTAGTTGTTGCTGCTGTAGTGGTTGTTGCTGTTGTTGTTGCGTCACTATCTAAATCAAAATCTTTAGCAATAATTAAAACTCCAAACTTATCATTCCAGCATTCAGAACACATTATTTTAAAAACATCATAAGTCATGTCTGGTGACACGTGTTCATCAAAAGCATGTCTCAAATTCACATCATATTGTTTAAACAAAACTATTATATTGCAATTATCTCTGATTAATTGTTTAGGTATTTTCCAATACGTTTGACAAATGTAAACAACATCAATGTCATTATGTCGACCCATTGAAAAATATGAACGTATTTTATCCTGTTTTTCACATGCAATATCATCAAATATAAATATGGAATTCTTTTTAGCATTTTGATAGTCAATTAGCTCATCATTATCTGTAAAGGGAAAATACCCACACCTTTAACATTTTTTAACACTTCCTCCATTAGCGCATATTTAGGTTGAAAAAGAGATTTTGAATACACAAACACATTTTCAAATCGTAATCCATTATTATTATTAACTATATGTATTACACTACTTTGGCTCATTCCTATGTACATCAATTTAAAAATTGTTGTACATAGGGGACACATATAAACTATTTTTTGAAACCACCCAAACTATAAAAACATATGTACAACTAAAAAGTCAAATTTTCCAGGAATTAATGATAAACATAAATAGTAAAATCCTAACCAAAAATACAAAACTAAAAAGATTTTCTTACTTACAAATACAGTGCAATGGGCTGCCTATCTCTATGCAAATCTCCTCGACACACACCGCATCGTGGAGATTGTGCATTAAATAAAATCGCAGTACACATTGAGCAAAGTGCATGACCACCCTCAATGACATACTGGATTCTATTAAATAGGCATACTTTACACTGTAGTTCCCGCGTCATATCCTCGTCGTCGTAGGGGGTGGCTTCTAAGGCTGGAACCCACGGGTCGTCAACACTAGGCGGTAGTTCATCCGGTTGGTCGTCATCTCCTAAGGCGGCGAAAAGTCTTCCAATTTCGGCGGGTATTTCTGGAAAATTAAAATTGTACTTTAGTTAAATCGGACTTGGAGGATTATTCAAGTTGGGGGGAGGCTTGCGACGGGGTGAATCGGGGAGATAAAAAGGAGATGGGGATCTAAAGGTTCATCAGGATTTAGGTCGGGATCGGGATTCAGTATTAAGGGTTGAACTGGAACTGGATTAGGATGAACGACGGGTCGTTGGAAAGGAGCTAGAGGGGGAGGTTTATTTAAAAAGGGGGAAAGAGGAGGGGGATTATTTAGGATTTGAGGGAGATTTGGCCATTGGAAAGGGATGAGAGGCGGAGGATCATGTAGGATTTGCTAACGGTTTGGAGGGACATTTGGGTGTTGGAAAGGGACAAGAGGCGGATAATTATTTAGGATTTGGTGAGGGTTTTGAGGGACATTTGGGCGTTGGAGAGGGACAAGAGGCGGCGGATTATCTAGGATTTGGTAATGGTTTTGAGGGACATTTGGGCATTGGAGAGGGACAAGAAGAGGAAGTTGATTAGGAATAGGGTTATTAAATAATTGTTGATACAAATCCACTAATTGCTGTCCTGCTTCTTCGATGTCAGCGGCTTCATCCACGTTATTCCACATTTGTAGCTGTCCCTCCATGCCTTGTACAAAGTGTACCGCTTGCCTAAACAGTGCATTTTTTATTATTTTTATTCCCTTTAAAATATAACTTAAGGTACTAGCCTCAAAAAACCTCCAGTTGTAAAACGTCCATCGGCCAATTTGTCCCATGCCTGCCTTATCCGTGCGTCGAAAAGTACATTCTTCCTGGCAACCCTGAAAACTTGCGAATGTCGCTCCAATTGACCTAGCTCCAAAGTGGCAATATCTTGAACATCGATTAGGACTTCTAAATTACAAAAATATGCTGAATGTATACCAGAAATGTGAAAAACATTGTATTCAAAAATACCTATTAAGTCCCAGACACCAGCATGTCTCACCAGCTTACTGTCTAGCCGCCTGTGGTAAGCCTCCATCACGTTGTTCGTCCGATGCCTCTGTCCGTAAACGCTGAAATGTTGGGGGGTGACTCGTCCAATTCACTGTCGTCTGATGTAGTTCCTGAATTCGCCGAAAATTGGTTCGCGTTCCCGATTCTAATAACAGATAAAATTGTAAGTAGCTTAATCGCTCTTTATCAATATCCGTTATATGGGCAGAACCTGTAACGAATTAAATGCATCTATAATCCAGTCCGCAGGTAGAAGTGCCAACGCGTAGTGCTTCCTCACGTAAACTTTATGGGCTGCCTCCTCTTGAATTTGCCGGGTTACACCTAGTTCCTTTGCCTTGCGCATTAAAGCCTTAAAAATAAAATAACCAGTGTTTTTAACATAATTTTTCTACAAACAGCAAATAATGACACCATTTATGCATACCTGGCAATAATGAAAAAAACAACCTTGTAGAGTCACATCTGGATATCTTGCCTTCATTGATTCGTATAGTCCCACTTCATAGTCCGTAACGACAGTCCCTCGGATGCAGGTTGGAAAGGTCCTCGCGATGTAGTCAAATACATGGACCAAGGGAAATGCCTATTTAAAAAACAGAAAATACTCAATAATAAAAGGTTTATGAAGTAGACACTAGGCCATCAGATAATATAGTATAATTAAATTTGTATCCAGGGCTTGTCAAAAATTCGTTTTTGTTAAGCCTGATAAACCCCGAAACCAACATACTATAAAAATCATATAGTTTAGTTAGATACTGTAACCGCCTTTACGTACCGGTCCTGGTACGGTTTTTGCCACACCTAGGAGTAGGTGCTTCGAAACTCGGGCGCCACCTTAGTTTTATTTGAAGAAGCGTAACTAAGGAACTCGCTTCGTATACCTGGGGAGCTTTTACACAGTCGAAGACAGAGTTCACGTTTATCTGTAAATGGATGAAGGGAGTGGGACAAAAATAAGGAAACACAGGGTTGTCAGCTAAACTAAACAAGTCGTGTTAACCAGGAAAAATAACAGTTAGCAATCATTCATATTCTAACCTACTTAAAAACTGTAGCACAACAGAACAAACGGAGAACAACACAGCCTCGTGTTCAAATCAATAAACGGTACAGTCGGACCTGGAGATCCCAACTAAATTAATACGGTAACTTTGAAACGGACAACAAACGGACAACACAACCTAGTGTTCAGAACGGGGAACGGTTCGGAGAACTAAGACGGTTTCGAAACGGTAAACAGACGGTTACGGTATGCATGACAGATTCGGACGGTACGAAAACTGTGCTCTGGGGGTACAGACGGGGTCAAAGAATCGGCATCAGCTTTCAAAAGGTCGACCCTCGGAGTTGACCAGTTGGGGGTTAAAACGGCTGGAGCTGACAGTCCGAAGAAATCAGTTCGGAAAGCCCTGGGTGAATTCAGGCTTGGTTACAGGATTTCGGAGCCGTGGCCTTCGAAGTTAACCGGCAGTGTTATAACATCCAGTACCGGCGGTCCGAAGGAAACGGTTCGGAAATACCTAGGCGATAGTGAGATTGTAGCCTCCGAAGTTGACCAGCAGTGTTATAACATCCGGTACTGGCAGTCCAGAGGAAACAACTCAAATCACCGAGAGGTTTTCGGAGTAACGATTCCGAAATACCTCCACCTTCAAAGCTTGCCCCCAGGAACAATAAAATTTACCGTTCAGCTGGCTGAAGCGTCGGTCGGTTCGGTTCGGTGGTCCGGGAAGAACCCACAATTGCAGCGCGCGGCGCATTACCTGGTTACCAGCTCGCGAGTCGCGACGGCGCGATGTTGCTTCGTTTACGCTACCGCGGCTGCGCGCTGAACCTTTATCGATCGCGGCGGTGCGTTCACCATTCTGTCGCGAAGACGCATTGTAACTTAAGCGTGTGAGGCTGCGCATTGTTTTCTTAAATCTAATACTACATATTAACAAAAAAAAATAGTAACTTCGTTACAATACAAAAACCAAAACCAAACAGCACTAGTAAGTACTGGCCGTCACTGCCGTCAGTACCGTACTGTCATGTGTCCCCTGTCAACAGAGTCAATAAATGGTACTCCCATTATTGTACTCCTAAGGGACAGGTTTTTCAATTTTGGCTTTAAATTTAATTTAATTTATAAACCATACATGCACCAATTGCTATTGACCAATTTACTGTTAAAATAGTGTATTTGTATCCAGCTATAATAATTATACTATAGATAATGGTACTAGTGGCAGTGATGTTGTGATAGGTGAAAGTGCTTTGACCTATATTTTACTTCAGAAATTAAAGGATTTAAAAGTTGCTTTTCTATGATCACAAGATCAAAATTAATATTATTTTTTTGTTTAAAATCTTTAAATTAGTTCGAAATCTATCAAAGTGATAAAAAAAGTTCAGTCAATTCATCAGTTACCTTGCACTGTGTAAAAAAGTGCTAATACATTACATTTACTGTACTGTAAAGGAAAAATATAAGCAATGAAGTAACATATTATATTTACTTGATGTGGTGTGGCAGACAGTTGTTTGACTAAGAATTTGTACCACCACTGGCTTTGTTGCTATTTGATAAAACAATGAACATGGCACAAACAGACGACACAAATCATATTCATGGTAAGTTGTTCATAATCCATAAAATCAATCATAAAAAAATAAAATATTTAACCAAGAATTTTATATCTAGCAAAAATTTCCTGTATGACAATGACAACATAACATGCCAGTGTGCTTATCTGTGAGTCTTGTAATACAGTGTATATTCCATGAAATTGACATCACAATATTATTCAGCCTTGTTGGGATATTAACATTTAGAATGTGACAAAAAATTTTATTTTATTATTTTTACCAGAATGCTCTGTTAAGTAATTTTTGATTTCATAAAGAAAATTTTGTTTTTTTAAATTTTAAGAGTTGAAAATGTCACATTTCAAGCAAGGGTGAGTAATATTTTAGTAATATTATTATTAAACACACTTACAAAAATAATTCAATTTAAAAAACTTAATGAAACTTACATGGTCCATGCATGTTCCAAAAATGGTTAGTATCTGGGAAAATCTTGGTCTTCTCGGTACAGCTTTAAAGGTGCCATCTATAAAGGTGTATTGGGAGTCCACGAAGTTCTGTAGAAAGTCGGCGTTTCCAAATATAATAGCTTCAGCGTCTCCAGCATTCACAGATCCTGAAAAAAACAAACCACTAGCACAGTTGCTGTATCTAGGCCACTCACCTGTATTCAAAATATGGGACAAGTCCGCTAGCGCTTAGGGAATGTGTGGTGTGTTAATGCCGCCATCTCCTCATTGAACGTCTGATTGAGTTGAATGTCACCAATTCAGCTCCTTCGACATTGCTGCAAGAAAAATCAGATTATTACTATATTTTTTTCTTTATTTATGATATAAAAATATAATTTATGTACACCTACTTTAAGGCAATTCTATCGTAAATGTTCTTGAGGTTTCCTCTCTCCACAGTACAGGCATTCCTTAGCTGAGTCCTCAAAAGTTGGGCTGCTGCTGCTCCGTCGACTCTTGGATGGTTGTGGTGGGGATTGATGTCCTGGAATTCTCCTTCGCCTTGTACTTTTCCTGAAGCTGAACATCCAGTGTGAGGGTATTGGCTACAGGTGTAGTACCTATACAAAGAAAACAATGGTTAATTTAATAATAGTTTGTGGGGGTTCTATGATTCTGAACCAATATTTGAGTACTCACCGATTACCATTACGATTTGCTCGTAATTTGTAGAAGTAGCCGTTATGGCAAAACCTTGGTCGCTTCCTCCTTGCTGGTTCCATGGCTCTGGGGGGATTCCTGAATCTAATCTGAAAAAAATCTAGACAACAAATTATTAACAAATAAAAATAAAATCGACCAAATAGACTCTGTAAAAAAATAATAATTGCAAATCGTGTGAAATCGCTTTCAGATCGAAATCGTTGGACAAAAAATCTCTTTCAACAAAATGTGGCTTGGATGCTAATGGATAAAAAATCTATCACATCTATAAAGCTCGACAATTCGGAAACAAATGATCTATCCGTTACTTCAAACTGCAGACTGCAGGTGGGTCTTTTTTCTCCTACTCCTGCTGGATGCTTGGCGCGAAAATCCTGAAGTTAGTTACTTCCGGAAATGTTACCTTAAAAGGGAATATGCATTCATAACCAAATCAACTAACAATAGAAAAATAAGATTTCAGGTATCAGGAAAAAAAAACAGTTTGCTTCCATTAGTGATTTTTATATTAAATATTGTCCCATAATTTTCTAATAATTGATTTGGTGTTATGAATTCAATCATTTTTGAAATTGATGACGTTTTCCATTGATATGTTCATAGCGAAACTCGTATTGTGCTGCATTGTTTTAATGAAATTGTATAGAGCAGGAAATACTCTAAACGATCACCAATAGAAAATGCTAATAGATTTGAGAGAAGAAGAATTAAAAAACAAGGATGCAAGCATGCAAGAAATTAGTACGCTTTCCCTCCGATCATTTTTTAGGTGTTGGAATTGGAGTTTGGAGGCTGCTTTTAGCGATTAGCCGGTGCACATTGTTTTTATTGCCGGTTGCCGGTATAAACCGGAGTATACAACGTATGACGTCAGCAAATACATATATTTTTATTTTTAAGCTTATAACTTTATAGTGGCCGTTTCGTGAACGTAATGTAATTAATAATAGTCACTCTTCTGCCGTCTTATACTTTGGCAAGTAGGGCATAAAAAAAATAGTCGCTACTGTACTATTAACTATTAATTCACAGTTTTGCTACGCTTGGCATTTAAAGTTTCATACTCCGTCACATAAAGCAAAAGATACCATCATTTTTCTTCCTAAAACCGATTCTGCTACTTGGTCTCGATAATTTTTCTTCAAAAAAGTTTATTTGTCGTACATTTTGTCGTTTTTGACATATTTACCATTAAAAATTGAAATTTTTAGTATTTGGAAGGCCGTAGCAGGTAAACGGTTGATATTAGCACAAAACGGCTTGCATATGTTTCTATCTTACTTTTATGAAAATTGACATTTGTCAAATTTTGCAGTATGACCTTCAGTATACACCAGAAATAGTTAAGATAGGAACATGCAAGCCATTTTGTTCTAACTCAGGAGCTCTGCTTAGGAGCTGCGATATTCCAAAATGTAAAAATGTCATTTTTTATACGTCAATATCTCGAAAACCGTTGCAGGTAGATATACATATTATGAATAAAAATAGAATATTATATAGTTATTATTCATGAAACATACTTGAAATCGTTAGCAGAATAAAGTGTCAATATATTATGTCAAATAAAATGTCAAATGGTTTCAAGATAACCCATATATCCATATAGGTTTAAAAAACCTTTTTTGTAAATATACACAGTGCTTCAAATTGATTGTAATTCAAGAGTGAAAAGTATATTAAAAATAAACTCCAAAGTGTCATATAAACTGTAGTCAAAAAGTGCCCTCTCGCGGAGTTAGAGCACCTTAAAGGCGAGCCACAAAACGTTTTTTTATTTTTTATTCCTAGACGAAAAAAGTTTCTTAAGTGACATTTGGCATGCATGTTCACCATTTTGAAGTAGTCATTTTGAATTTTTTTTAGTTTTAAAAATTAAAATTTTTGTTAGTTTTTTAAAATAATGTGGACAAATACGGGTGCTGTTCAAAAAGTTTGACAGCTTTAAATTTCTTTAAGCTGTAATTTTAGATCGTTATGATGAGACACATGTAGTAGCCCATACTTTTTCCTAATAAAAGTTTGTCTGAACATTTGTTTTCATTTTGCATAGTTTTTCAAATACCGTCATTTTTATACGCTAATCCATAATGAAAAAATTAATACTTGTCCAGATTATTTAAAAAAATTGAAAAAAAAACGCCAAATGATTACTTCAAATAAATGATGAACAAGCATGCCAAATTTCATATGAGTTTTATTTTAGTTCATTAATTAAGATAAAAGTATTTTTTTCTTAGGGCATATACTTAGGGCCCGTTAGCTCCGAAAGGGGGCATTTTTCAACCATTGTTTATATGACACTTTGGCGTTTATTTTTTATGTACTTTCTACCCTTCAAGTATTCTACAATCAATTTGGACCACCCTTTAAGTGTCACATAATAAAATAAAACTATTTTTTGCTCTAAATTGGCGTTTCAAGTTGAGATCGTAGCGCCATTTGAAACGAAAATGTGGACCATTTATTTGGCATAATTAAATCAGAGAAATTAAGTAGAGACATTTTACGCGCAGACGCAGAAAATACTACATTACTATTTTACTCATCAACTCATCACTATTTTCCCTCTCTCCTTTTCTTTGTTTTGTCTTTAACTTGTCAAGTGTCTATAAAAATAACGCTTCATGTTTTCATATACATCATATAATACAACTTACTCAACTCGCCGCACACAGATGGCGCTTTTGGAAAACACTGTAAATACATATACACATTATACACAACACAAACTGTAAATACATTGAATGATGTAATCAAAAATCCCTGCGGAATTTTACAATTTCTTTCATTATTATTTAGTTATTTCATTCTTAATTGTCTTTTTTTATTCATGTTTACATATTTTTTACTGAAAAGTAATAATTCTTAAAAAAGCAGTTACAACTTAGCGCTACTTGCATTGAATTTACAACAATACATAAGACCTAATATTGTTTCCAAAAAAAAGTCAAGTCAATAAAAAAAATATTTTTTTACATTGTGTAATCCTTACCTACATATAGGTATTACAGATATAGCAGAATTGCTATTCAAATAAGACAGTTTGACTTTCAGGTGTGGCTAATGATTATTGAAATAAAACATATTGTTCATTAGAATAGACTAGCTTTATAACCATGCTCAAAGTCATATTTTGTTCAAACAAAATAGGTATGTATTTTTTAATACAAACTTATTAGTTTAGAGACTTGAAACTGATTTAAATGTAATAAATAATTAAAATGTAGTATGTTTATTTTTTATTTTAATGTTTTTATTTAGTTTTGTCATCTATCTTTCTACTAGTTTGTTGTTGCTCTTGGAATAGTCCAAATAATAATATACAAACATAGGTATATTGATTAATGGTATTTTATTTCAGTATTTATCTTTTGACTATACATATATAGTACACATATTTTGGTCATACAGTGTTACGCTGACTTCACAATAAGACAGGCATTGGAGTTATTCTATTTAAATTTTATCACCAAAATTTGTCTTATATTAAAGCTGCTTCTACACTACCTTTACAGATTTGTCTAAAAATAATGATAGGTAGGTAATTACAAATAACAATAAAAACAAAGAGTAACAGCTAGTTAAGTTGAAATAGATATCTGGCTGTATGACAATTATTATTTAAATAATACAATTCAAACACTGGTTATTACACTTCATACTTAATGTTGTCTTAAAAAAACCACTTTCCAAGACTCTCCACATTGGGTGAAGTTTCAGAAGTGCACTGTCAACCTAAACAATACAAAAATAAATAAGTATTTAATTAAAATAAATTCTAGCAAAACTTACCGGCTGTAACATTAGTGCTTGCTCTGGTTTTTTCTTATTGTTGCAAAAGACCAAATCTTCTGAGCCTTTTGAGCATTCCTTTATCCTGTAAACATAATCAGTTCAACACAAGTTAAGGTAATACCTATTTATTTTGAAATGATTTAATATTATTATTCAACAATAACATAACTCACATCACTACTTAACGGCTTCCTAAATTAAGCCATTAAAAGCCCATACCAGCTAAAAGTAATTACAAATAGTATACTTGTAATTAATTGTTGAAGTCATTAATCAAACATTTTCAAAGTTTTAAATTATGTCTGCGTCTTTTTCCCGTCTAGAATCAGAAAGTCACACCAACAGGCCAACACCACAGCTAGTTTGAGACCTGAAAATGTATTTTGCAGTATTTGTTATTACAATATTAAAATAATCAAAGACAAGAAATTTCCAACCAAACAAAACAAACTATATTTTATTAGTTATGTGAGGTTAGAATAGGAACGAAAACCGATGATGATCATTTGCCATTTCCCCCTCCACCAGTAAAACCGAAGATTGCCGAAGTCGCCCTTACGCTCATCCCGATCTCTCATGTCGCTCTTCTGACCGGTCGCTGTGTTGGCCGGTCGCTGTTTTGAGCCCATCTCAGAATTCTCACCCGAGATTTTCGTCGACGACCGGCCGCGACGTTGTCGTCCGTTGCCGATAAGTGCGCGCTGCTCGATATACGTACCAAGTAAAAATACATTAGCGTTCCGTAGCGGTGCGGGCTGTAGCGGGCCGGGCCGGTCTAGTGCGCGCGAGCCTTTATGTACGTAATTTGAGAATCGAGAACGGAAAGGACGGACACAGGCAAGCCTGAAGTGGTGGTTGAATCGTGGATGTGTACAAAAAAAATGATCTTTGTTAACTACAAACTTTGGTTTTATTTAACGATATAAGAACGTGAAAAATAGTAAACGCGTGATTGTTGCTTTTGTCGAAAGTCGTATCGCTTCTGTTCTTGCGGACACACACACACACACGTCCCGTCTCTCTCTTCTCAGTCGGGATCGCGGGGTTGCCACTGTGACTTTCTGTCTATCACTTTCGCGTCGTAACATGCCGCCCGCGTTGAAAAATTAAAGTTTTTCAAAAAAAACACGCACTGAACTGTCGAAATCGATTGTTCCTTACTGAGCGTTTTCTTCGCATTGAACCAGCTCGTCCTGCATAGGGAGAATGCACACCTTCTTTAAGGATCGTCTGGTAATGGTTCCATTGGGCAGCCTTACTGAGACCACTCGGATGACATTATCGTAACCGGGATGTAGCTCCGTCACTCTTGCTAGAGGCCATCTTATAGGGGGAAGGTTGTCCTCAACGAGAATTACTAAACTTCCAACTGGCAGCTGACTTCTGAGGTCGTTTTTGGTGTTCCACTTGTTTCTGACCTGGAGAAATGCAAGGTACTCTCGGGACCAACGGTTCCAGAAATGTTGAAACAACTGTTGTAATTTTTGGTATCTGGATAACCGTGAAATATGCATATCCTTTAAATCTTCTTCCGGTGGACTTAACAGTGAGTCGCCTATTAGGAAATGGGCGGGGGACAAAGGTAAAAAGTCATTGACATCGTTAGAAATTGGTACCAAGGGACGCGAGTTTAGACACGCTTCAACCTGCACAAGCAGAGTGTACATCTCCTCATAGCTTAGAGATGAATTGCCTAATACGCGCCGAAGGTGAAATTTACAAGACCGCACAGCAGCTTCCCAAAGCCCACCTAGATGGGGTGATTTCGCGGGTATGAAGTGCCAACGAATTTGGCTGTCAGCTAAGAATTTTGTCACGCTTTCATTGTGATCTTTTTTGTTGATTAGGTCATACAACTCTAAAAAATAGTTGTTTGCGCCTACAAAATTCGAGCCGTTGTCCGAGTAGATGTCTTGAGGTTTACCTCGTCGGGAATAAAATCTCTTTAATGCATTCAGAAAACTAGAAGTTGACAAATCTTTTACCAGCTCGAGATGCATAGCTCGAGTAGCAAAACAAACAAATATGCAGATATACGTTTTAATTAGCTTGGTTGTTCTTAGAGTTCCGTCCTTTACATAAATAGGTCCGGCATAATCCACCCCACATTTGGAAAATGGTCTACTCGGTACTACTCTTGAGCGAGGAAGAGAACTCATTAAGAAATTTGTCGGTTTAGGGTTGACTCGATAACATACTTGACATGATCCGATTATACGTTTTACGGCATTTTTTCCATTAATAGGCCAAAACTTCAGACGTATGATAGATAAAAGATTTTGAATACCAGCGTGCAAATTTTTTAAATGTGCTTCTCGTATTATTAAATCGGTTAATCTGTGCTTATATGGCAGTATAATAGGGTGCTTTTGTTCGTATTTTAATTCTGAATTTGTTAGTCTACCTCCTACTCTAATTATACATTCTGAATCAAGAAATGGACTTAAATTTAATATTTTGCTGGTATTGCTTGTCATTCCTTTGCGTTTGAGATCTACTAACTCTTGCTTAAACACGCTATGTTGAACTAATTTTATCAAAACCAATAAAGATTTGTCAAGTTCGTCTACAGTAAGAGTGTTGTATTCATAGGTTTTCTTCAACAAGGATCGATTTTTAAACCTGAGAATGTAAGCAACTACTCTAGTTAGTTTTGTTAAACTAGAAAATTTGTTGAACAGATAGTCGTTGAAACTTGGATTGATTGGTAACTCAGTACTTAAATTTACAGCTGCACATCTATTGTTCGTAAATTGTACGTTTGACTTTAACTCTGGAAGATTATCAGTTATGGTTGTTAAGTTATCTTCGAGCTCAACGTCAAGACGGTCGATCTGTAAAAAGTCAGGTCCGTAAAACCACATGTGGTTATCCACTAACTCTTTGGGATTTAGCCCTCGTGATATGATATCTGCCGGGTTTTCCTTACTCTTTACATGTCTCCAATGAGTGACGTCGCTAAGTTCGGTTATTTTTGCAACCCGATTAGCTACAAAAGTTTTTAAATTTTGAGGTTCTATTTTTAGCCATGCTAGTACTATGGTCGAATCGGTGAAATAAGTTGTTCGACAAATCGGTAAGTCAATAATATTTTTGATTTGGTTCATGAGTTTAGACAATAAGTGAGCTGCTAAAAGTTCTAATCGTGGAAGTGTCTGTTTTTTCACAGGAGCTACTTTGGATTTAGCCGTTAAAAGGGTAATGGTTTTCTCACCGGTTTGAGTGGTCGAACTAATATAGATACATGCGCCATATGCTTTCTCAGAGCTATCACTAAACCCGTATAGCTCTATAGTCGAGTTCGGTAACGTCACGTGTCTTGGTACCTTTACATTATTCAAGTGTTGAATCTGAGATGAAAATTCAAGCCAATTGTCAACCAGGTCTGGTGGAATATTGTCATCCCAATCCAGATCTAGCTTCCAAAGACTTTGTATTAATAGCTTTGCTTTAATCGTGGCAGGACCTATAAGACCAAGCGGGTCGAAAATTTGAGAGATAGCTGAGAGAATCGTTCGTTTGGTAAATTTATTTAAGCTAAATTTTACGTCAACTATATAATTCAAAGTATCATCGACAGGATCCCACAAAATGCCCAACGTTTTTAGTTGTTTTTTATCACGAAACAAAACTAAATGGTCTTCATTTTTATTTCCGTTTAACTGCAAAATGTTGTTTAAGAACGACTGATTGTTCGATGACCATTTTCGTAGTTTAAAGTTTGCTTGAGCCAAAATTTCTGAAAGTTCTTTATACACTTCTGTACATTCAGTTTCATTATCAAAACTCGCTAAAAAGTCATCCATGTAAAATGCTTGATCAATTAAATTTGATGTTCTTGGATAATTAGCTCTGTTTTGTAATGCTAGCTCTTGTAAACAGCGTGTGGCTTGAAAAGGTGCGCTTGAAGTACCGTATGTGACAGTTTGTAAATTATAAACTTTAATTTTTTCTTCCGGATTCCATCTCCACAATATTTGTTGGAAACGATGTTCAGTTTCATCGATTAGAATACAACGATACATCATTTTGATGTCAGCACTTAATACATATTTACGTAAGCGCATTCTTAATAAAATCGAGAACAAGTCTGGTTGTACAGTCAGGCCAACTAATATCAAGTCATTAAAGGAAATACCTGAACTAGTTTTTGCACTGGAGTCAAATACTACACGACATTTTGTAGTAGAAGAGTTCCTCAAAACAGCTGAATGGGGTAGAAAATATGAGTTACAATCATTAATGTTTATCGAATCTAGTTCGCCTTTTAACTTCATATGTCCTAATGACTCATATTCTCGCATAAAATCTAAATAAGCCGTCTTCAATTCCGCGTTTTGACCAAGCTTTCTCTCTAAATAATAGAAACGTTTTAGAGCCGTCGTTTTTGAATTGCCAAGTTGAGAATTTTGATTTTGGTTAAATGGATATTTTACAATAAAAGTACCGTTCGAATGCCGTGTTGTCGTTTCTTTAAAATAGTCTTCGCAGTATTGTTGATCTTTTGAAAGATGCGTTTCGTTAGGTAACTCCTCTAGCTGCCAAAATTTACTCAAAGATTCTTGTAATGTTTTATTGGTTGTTCGTGCGGAAAAATTACAGACTGTTTTTTGAAAATCCAAAAAGTTTAAAGTACCGGTCAAAATCCAACCTAAACGAGTTTCTTGTAATCCTAGCATTTTGTCTCCGAGTTTAATTCTTCCTGTCATTAACAAATCGTAAAATATTCCTGCTCCTAAAAGTAAATCAACATCCTGTGGTTCATTGAAAGTACTATCTGCTAATCTAATATTTTTTGGAAAAATGATTGCTGAAGCATCAAATCTAGTAAGTGGTAGTTTTTCAGTAATGACTGGCAATACAAGAAATGACAAGTTTGCTTGAAATTGATTAAAGCGAGACTTTATGAAAGATTTTGCACGGTGCGTTATTCGAGTTAGACTTTGACTAATACCTGAAAGTGGTAAGTTAATGTTTTCGAGTTTCAAATTTAATTTGCTACAAAGTGATTTAGTAATCAGATTTGATTGACTACCTGAGTCCAGTAATGCTTTACACTCGTGCCAATGTCCTTTATTATCCGCTATCAATATGACAGCTGTTGATAATAATACTTGATTAGTGTGAGACGCAACATACGACAACTCACCTGAAATTTCGTTTATTTTCCAACTTGAAACTTGATTGGTATTTGTCAGAATCGAACTGTCATAAACTTGGTTTATATCGTTAGGATTAGTAGCAAGCATTGCATGTTGCCCAGCTTCAGAAGAAGCTACATATTCTCGAAGTTGTCGTGTGTTTCCATCCGTGATTTCCCCTGAATTATCTGTCTGTGTCCTATTGACATTATTCTGACTGCTTGAATTTTGCGAAAAACCTCTGTCAATATGTAGTAATGTATTATGTTTTTGATTACAGGTTCTACATCCACCAGATCTACAATCATACTTTGAATGTCCTGTTCTTAAGCAATTACTGCAAAGTTTAAGCTTTTTCACTTCATTAAACCTTTCTGAAGGGTTTAAATTATAAAACTTGGGACAGTGATAAATAAAATGATTCTCGTTACAGTAATTACATTTTACAGACTGTGACTTATCACTCCTGTCAGTAAGTCCATATGCACATTGCTGATTTAAATTGGCGTGAGAATTGTTATTCGAATAGTTTCTGGTACCTTTAAATGGAAGTTTTGTATGTACTTGATCTCGGGATTTGCTTTGATTTACGTTTAATTTTGAAAATTCATGATTTATTGCTTCAAGGGTACAACACTTTTTTGTCAAAAATTCAATAAATTCACTTAGTGTTGGTAGTGAATCATTAGTTTGTTTGCTTTCCCATTCTCGAATACTGCTACTGTCTAACTTATGCAAAATTAGTGGAATTAACAACGTGTCCCATTGTTCAACTGGTAAAGATAATTTTTGTAGCGCACAGATATGCTGATTTACCATGTCTATTAATTTTCTTAATTGCAAGGGCGAATCCCTATGGACAATTGGTAAATTAAAAAGAATGTTATTAACATGAAAATTAATAATAGCTCGTTTATTTTCGTATCGTTTTTTTAATAACGCAATGGCAATAGAATAATTTGAGGCGGTTACATCTAAAGACTCTACTAACTTTAGCGCGTCTCCCTTACAGCATACCTTTAGGTACAAAAACTTATTTACTTCACTTAAGTCGGTTCTATTGTCCACTAAAGAATCAAAAATGTCTTTGAAACTAAACCATGTTTCATAGTTTCCGTAAAAAGATGGTAACCCTAAGTCTGGGAGTTTGGCAACAGCGCCCGCCTGTGGCAGCGAAATGTGCGCCTGCGCCGACTGTGACGATAATGACGTGGTAGGAGAGGAAGAAGAGTTGTTTACCGAGAGGTTGCAAACTTTGTCTGCATCTGCAATATATTTTTTTGCGTATGAAATAGCCGCATAAAAAGCAGTTTCCGTGTCAAGTCTATTAATTTGTTCCTCATTCGACAAAAATTCTAAACGGGTTTGAATTTTATCGAATTCTGAAAAATCTTCTTCCACGCTCTTAAGCCGAGTTTCCGTTTGAAACCGATCAATAGCATTCGATAAATAATCATTAAATCGATTTAATCTTTGACATATTACTTTACGAGCATGCCTTAATTCCAAAATGTCTGTGTCGACTGACTCTGTTGAATTAGAACTCTGCATTGTTTGCTTTTTTGCTTTTGGCATTCTTATTTAGCACAAAAATAAAACACGTGATGATTCGAGACGAGATATTTTAAACAAAACGAGAATATTCGAAACAAATGTATATACGAGTACTGCCTGGGTGTGAAACTTGCAAATTTCCCTTTTCTTGCAACGTGAATAAATCCTAAACTTAATCGAGATTCGTGACGATACGTGACGTAATTAAAATACGAGAATGGACGTGTAAATTCGCGATAATTACTGTACACTTTGCTATTATTTTCAGGTCGAAACGTGTAAATCCATAAAAAATAACGTAAACTGTGGCGAACGATGTAAACGTTTTCTAACGATTATCAAAATAAGTACGGTAGGAATGATTAAAAGGATACAGGCGCTCACCTTTTGTTTCTTGTTGATTGTGGTTTGGCGATCGACGTACAAAATGGCTGCTTTTCTTGGTTCTGTTTCTGTTTCGATGCAATTTGCTTGATTCTCCAAACTTCAATTTGGAATCTGGCTGACGAAGGACCACTATGAATCGTGGATGTGTACAAAAAAAATGATCTTTGTTAACTACAAACTTTGGTTTTATTTAACGATATAAGAACGTGAAAAATAGTAAACGCGTGATTGTTGCTTTTGTCGAAAGTCGTATCGCTTCTGTTCTTGCGGCACACACACACACACGTCCCGTCTCTCTCTTCTCAGTCGGGATCGCGGGGTTGCCACTGTGACTTTCTGTCTATCACTTTCGCGTCGTAACAGCAATAGTCTGACAAAGTCCCATATTGTTGTTGGTTTTGATTTTTCTAAAAAAACCTTTATGTAAAAGTTGATCAGAATCATTTGGTCTACAACATAAAAATACTTTCGACTATACAGGGTGTTGGGTAAGTGAGGATCAAAAATGTTTTTTGTTTTTTTTTTTAATAAAACACCCTGTATATTTTTGCATATTTGGATTCTTTCTAAAATTCTACATCCGAATCAGTTTTCATCATTGCATAAAATGGCGGCGTTGCCAACTTGTTTAACAAAACAATCAAATTAGGGGCAAAACATTAATATTTGTTATCGGCAATAATTGTCTAATGACTCGTAATAAAGTTATGAAAATTGGCCTAAAGGAAGTCAAAACTGTAAGTAAAAGCTCAAATAGGCATAGAAAACATTGCGCCATACAAAATGTTTTGTACAGAGCGTCCAAATTAGGAAATTTGAAAATCGGTTAATTCGATTTTATTAAATGGAACACCCTGTATTTAAGGGTTGCATATTATTATCCTGTCAATTCTCTTTAATTTTCATTAAGATGTCTCTATACCTATCTTCACTTGTTTGAGCGCTTTTTTAATTTTACTAAATTATTGCCCAAAAAACATATGTACTATACTATACTTTTGTAGCTTTCTGTTAGACATATACATTTGTGCACCGATATGATCCAATAGACATCTACTAGATATCTTCCGCCATTAAATAGCTAACCAGTGGATTTTACAATAAATACTGAATTTATCCACTAGACATCTCCTGGATTATTTTATGTTGTTTGGGTATGTGATGGTCAATTCATGCGAATTCTACAGTCAATTTTTTTCTATGACTGATTGAAATTATACCAAATATTCATAAAACCGAATCGATATATTTGGATCCATGTTTACAATGAAACATGTCAGTGACAAGATGCAATGCAATGTTTTAATGACAACTGTCAGTATAAATGACTGAATCATGTTTCACGGTCAAAATTAACTATAATATATCAAAGATTTCATATCCGTTCAGCCAATTGTAACTGCTTGCTTAACCTCTTTTAAAAAAAGTTTCTTATTATTAAAACACACATAATTTACAAATGAAATGTTAAGGGTAACAAATGTAATTATTACAGGTTACTAGTTCAATATTTCACATTGGACAGACATGATTGCTGACAGACCTAAATTGACATACATCACATTTGAGTTTCAAAGTGCCAACAAATATCGGATCATGCCTCAAGTAATGTGAAGAAGAATGTAATGTTCTTATATTCCTTTATCAAAAAGCGTTTCAACCATGTTCTAAGTTTATAAACACATTCAAAAACACGGTTTTTTTGAAGTTCTAGTAATAATCATTCTGGAAAATTCTAAGAAAACACACGTGATTAGCATTGATTCTTCGATATAAATCGGAGCTGCGCAGACACAAAAAGTAAATTTTGCTGTAATATATTAATTCAGTTGAAAAAAAGTGTTGTACATGTGATAGATGTGAATGACTGGTCTTTTTGCTGGAATTGCTAGTCTTTGTTCATTTCCAATGTCAACTTCTGCACAATTACTCAGTTCGCCATGCGTAGATTGGCATTTAAAGGAATTGCAATTTTTCTAATACTGTAACATTTAGTCGGACATTAAATGAAAATTATTCGGCCAGATATTGTGGATAGGACAATGCTGCCAATGGCAACAGCAAGTCGAAATAGCAAATAAAACTACACAAAACCCGCGCCTCCATCTTTAGTTTATTAATAAAATAAATAAGAATTCCCATGTTCACCTGGATGACTTACTTTGCTTCTCGCTTCACCGGGAGAATATCTGAAACAAAGAAAATAATATTACGACAAGAGTATAAGAAATGTCAACCGATTTTAGCTGAAGCTTTTGGTAGCTTATATTGTAGCATGAAATCGGTGTAAAAATTAATTCCATATTGAACGGTAATCTAACACACCGGAGGGTCTATTTCTGACCGTACGCAACTTTAGAAACGTATCAAAATTATAGCTGAGTGTTACACATCTGTACCAATATATTCGTATACGTAAATTAACGTATACTCGTAATGTCAGAAATTTACCGAGCCTTAAAAAATTGATTTTATGCAAAACACGTATTCGTCCAAAACCTCCAAAACGCTGGAAAGAATGCTGGACATCAAGTCCGAAGAGGCATAATAGGACAAAACAGGCATTAGCCTACCTATATGGACACCCATATTAGAAAGAAAGAAGAAGAAGAAGATGTATTTGTCACTGTACGGGAAAACCCACCAGTTAAAAACAGCCCACTAAAATTATTGTATTTTTGGAAAGTCCTACTGATTATAACACAAATGGTGGTGAAACGATTCAAAACAAACTTTCAAGTAAAATCGTTTCTACTTGCGAAAATTTAAGAAACCCACAGCACTGCACTTATAAGGTTTCTGAACATCAAGTTCTATCGGTTCAATAGTTATAGGTCTCATATATTTATTTATTCAATAACTTTAATTGGGTTTCCGACCTAAAAAATTGTAAAACTGATAAGGGTTCAGATGCAATTTAGGTGCAACCGTATTTTTAGTTCTTTTTTGATGAAATCGATGTCAGATTTTATTTGTTTATTTAACTTACTTTTACTAAAATAAGGGTAGATGAATCACTTTTGCGCAGGAAAAACTCATAATTTTACGTTATTCCCTTTCTTATGGCACTCTCCATACTAAACATAAATGACTTGTTTTTGATCGGTACCAGCACCACCAGCGTGAGTGTTAAACATTTTGTTTGTTGCCTAGCAACCATATCAACGTTGTCAAACAAAACTGCTTTTCTGTTTAGTAAACTCATTCTAAAAATTGTTTCTTAATTTTTTAATATGGAAGTTTTCCATATTTTTTTCTCTTTCTGAGATCTTAAATAAAAAAGACAGTGATTTGCTTGTTTATTTACAATCTAAAAATTTAGTGAGAAGCAGCTTGCGTTGTCCCAAAAAACGGTGCCGAAGATACTGTATGCTTCAAAAACGACTAAATGTCCCCTTAAGTGCTATCTTTTATTACAAATCCTGCAAAGGAAAGTATAGGGTACAGAAGGAATCGTTTTTTGAAAAATGTAGGAGCCCTGTTCGTACAATTCTTTATTTAATGTGGGAATGAGTTTGTGAAATTCGGTCCGACTGCGCATCCATGTCTACTGGGTGCAGGAAAAAACAAGTCATTCAATATTACCGATTCTTCAGATTTTGCGGGAAGAAAATTTATTTCTATTTGGTAAGTACTTTAAGTGCATAAATTGCGTCGCTGCTAACACCCAGGTAGCAACGATAGGTCTATTTTCGTCATTATGACGTCAACTCAGGTCATTCTGGTCATTCGTCTAGGAATGACGTGTAATGACGTATTAACAAGACGTCAAAGGACGTATTAAAAGAACAAGTTTTTGAGTGTCGTCATATAGCGTCATTTATAGACAAAAAGTCACTTCTATTCTTGGTCGTCACCAGACGTCCCTTGACGTCTTTTGTTACATATGTTGTAACGAAGTTACGAATAATTTTTGTTTTATTTTCTAAGCCGTTAGTGCCGTTTGTTCTGCGGCGAAATGCAGATAAATGAACTATTAATAGAAGCCGTTTAGTAAAGTAACCAGTGCTAGTACTTTGCCAAAATACGATAAGCCGTATTTTTAAGTTATTACATTTTCTCAGGATTGGCCAGTCCGATTTTTACCGTTCTTGTTGGAAACAATTGGTAGAATTACAGGGTTTACAACAACGCTGCAGTATGATGGCGCGTAATAGGAAATTAGTGGTTTGCGAGTTTCCTTGTAATTATAATTCGCGAGTTGACGTAGCCGGTTAGGTTGGCCGAAGCGTACCGTTTTCCTGCAGTGCTGCGGTTCTGTACGCGTCACTCGAGTAGGGCCGTGTTTCCCACTACCCGAAAGTGGGGAACCGGACTGTCTATAAAACTGGCGTGCGCCGCCAGTTCGTGGTCTGTTGAGATCACTAGCTCTCCCCGAGCAACATCTCAACCTCCCAGCAGCACCGCCGCATCATAGTAAGTATACCTGTTTGGTGGCTAGCCCTCCTAGTGAATTGTGTACCTGTTATTTGAACACCGAGGCTCGCTAGACCGGGTGTTCGTTCCTTGTTTACTCCAACCCTGTACCGCCGTTTGTTGTAGCGTCGTGGTTTGCTAGACCGGGCGCTGCTTTAACGTTCACGTCACCAGTTTTCATTGCAAACGCTACATGGTTCGCTAGACCGGGCGTTTGCACCGTTAGTCCCAGCCCGGCCATTTTTCCGGCCCTTTAACTTCAGTAGCATCGTGGCTCGCTAGACCGGGTGCTACGCCATAGATCCGGCATTGTGGGTTTCTATACAAACACTACATGGTTCGCTAGACCGGGTGTTTGTATACTTTTCCCCGATAGGCCAATTTCCGGCCCTAGTTCACTCTGTAGCGTCGAGGTTCGCTAGACCGGGCGCTACACGATAGTGCCGTATTCAACACAAACGCTACATGGTTCGCTAGACCGGGCGTTTGTGTAATTTAGTAGTCCGGCCGCACGTCCTGGCCCTGTCTTTTGTTGACTACGCTACATGGTTCGCTAGACCGGGCGTAGGAGGCAAGTTGCTAAATCCTGTTGCCAACAGGAACCACTACAAGGCTCGTATAGACCGGGTGGTTTCAGTAATACCCTCTTCCGACTCTTTTACCGACCCGTGAGACCGTAACTTTATTTGCACTAGGACGGTTAATTGCTTAGTTGTAAACATAGACCTGCTTTGTCCCCGTAATTAACTTTGAATCAGCTTGTACCTGTAACATTCATTGCATTGCGTGGCTTTTTAACTTTCTGCATTATACCGTTGACCTGTCTTGCATCGCATTCGACCCGTACCGTAACTAAGTTGCACTCTCACTCTCGTTCTTGACTAATTAAGGGGAGGGGGGATTTAAGATACGCTTATTTGCATAATTATTTGGTTTAGTTAAGTTTGCTGACATTTTAAGTTAAGCAAAGAAAATATACGTTAGTTGATTGGTACTTTTGGCTTTTATTAGCGTTGTCACCAACTGAACCACTGTTACCACAGATTGACGGGAACCTTGTCTCCAGCTGTTTAAAAGCTACCCAGGCATACGAATTATGTTTCCTGGTTCACATTTCGAAAACTCTAAATACTTTCTTAAAACCAGGTGGCGCCCGAGGCAATTCTCTTTAACTTTTGTTCTAGAACACACTTTAATTCGAACTCCCTAATAAATAGCGTCACAATGTATTATATATGGTACATACAGTGTGACCCATTTAGAATGGAAACACCCGTATAAAATTTTAGGTTATTAACCGATTTCAATGATTTTTTTTTTGAAATAATTAGGAATGAAATGTCTATTTTATAAGGGTATTTCCATTCTAAATGGGTCACACTGTATAATCAGTAATATTATTATTGATATTAGTGTATTAGTCAATCTTATACATAAGTATAATAAAATACACTTGCATACCTACATACCTACCAAAATTTGCATGCAGTGAACTTTTTGCAAATTGTTACTACAGTAATTTGCAGAAACGACTGGATTTGCAAACAGTGGGGAACAGCAAATTGATTATCGCTACTGATTTTATGACAGTTTACGGCCGCCATACTAAATACCATTTTTGTCTCCCACTTTGGTTGCTTATGCTCCTTCCTGCTATTATTTTTTCATTGACTGAGGGCCTGAGGGTAAACATAAATGTCGATTGTCTTGTCATAAATTGAGAATTAACGTTCGTCGTCGTTGCTGTGGCGTAGTGATTCGTTCCGCAGTCGGGTCGGGAACGGGCAAGGACGGTAAACAGTAAAGGATTGCTTAATCCCATAAGCGCAATGTTGCCCGTATCGGCTCGGGCCGGTGACGATTTTTACGTCACCATCAAGTCGGAGATCGCGCGTTCGCGCGATTGTTAATTTATACCAGGTGTCCAAGAGCACCCTGGACATAGGAGATTAACATGGGAAAACGGTTTTGATTTTTTTGCGCCTGTACGGTTGATTTGATTGAAAAATCGTATTAATGAAAGTTGTAGTACCTATCACGGACTAGTTTTTTGTATTTTTTTTGGATCTCTAACTTGTACCCTTTCGTTGTAAAACACGAACAAAAATGAGAAAATTTAAACTTTTGACCTGCACTGTATAGGCGGTTGTCGGGCAACGGGTAAACAGATCATTGTTGCTGGTACGGTTGCTCGACAACCGCTTCGTCTTGGTTGGACACCTGGTATACCAGGTGTCCAAGAGCACCCTGGACATAGGAGATTAACATGGGAAAACGGTTTTGATTTTTTTGCACCTGTTGGGATGTGTTGTCGAATATTATTTGTGTTTCACGTAATAAAGCAAATTTTTAAATTAACAAATAACGAAGTTGTATTGCAAATTGTGGTAGATTACATCGTGTCACGAGTTGATTGTTAGGTTAAAAAAAGCAGACAGAATTTTTGAAACTTGAATTGACAGTCCTGGGAAAGTCTATTGCACGCACTGTTGCCGCATTTAAGACGTCACAAAATACGGACGGTGTTGCCATCGCACTCAACATACCGCCCCCCTTGAAACCCTTTAAGGGTTTAAATAAACATTCACTGCTCACTGATTAGGAAGAACACTGAGCTTGGACACAGGTCGCTGATAGCTTCCAGAAGCAGTCTTCAAAATAACGTTCCTGACAATTCCGTCGGAACCAGGAAATAACCTTGTAATACGGCCAATTCGCCACTTCAATGGTGGAAGTCCATCCTCCTTGACAAGTACCAAAAGCCCAGGTTTCAGTAATGAAGTGCAGTTGGTTTTCCATTTAGCACGAATCTGCAGCTGGAATATATATTCTTTCGTCCATCTTGACCAAAAATGCTGCACGATTTGTTGAAGATGCAAATATTTAGACAGTACTCGTTTACTAGTGCCCAATAGATCTCTTTGTGGTGTGGTCGTTAACGGTTCTCCAATTAAAAATGGGCCGGTGTTAATGGATTAGGATCATTAGGGCTGTCAGAAATTGGATAAAGTGGGCGGGAGTTGAGGCAAGCTTCAACTTGACAAAGTATTGTAACAAACTCCTCGAAAGTTAATAATGTGTTTCCCATGACCCGTTTGAGATGATATTTCACAGATTTGACTCCTGATTCCCACAAACCTCCAAAATGAGGTGATCGTGGTGGTATAAAACTCCAATCAACACCCTCATTCGCTAAACTGTCAACAATGGAGAGGGAATTTTGATTAAGAAACAATTTCAATTTATTTTTTGCACCAATGAATGTAGTGCCTTGGTCTGAGTAAATTTTTATGCATTTGCCTCGTCTTGACATGAATCTTTGTAACGCTGCTAAAAAGCAATCTGTTATAAGAGAGGTAACTAGTTCTACGTGTAAAGCCTTGGTGGCAAAGCAAATGAATAAAGCAACATAAGCCTTAATAGTCTTACAACCTCTTCCTTTTCTATCCTTTATTAAAAAAGGACCAGCGTAATCTACCCTGCTCAGAGGGAAAGGGCGAGATGGTGTTATTCGATCTTTAGGTAATGAACCCATTAAATAGTGAATAGATTTTGCATTAAATCTAAATCAGGTGGTACACTCGTGGTAAATCCGTTTACAAATGTTACGACCATTGATAGGCCAGTATCTTTCACGTAAAGAAGCTAGTAAGAGCTGAGGAGCAGCATGAAGCAACATCAAATGTTCGCGTCTTACTATCAAATCTGTAAGACGGTGTTTAGCGGGTAGTATAATCGGATGCTTTTTTATCAAAATTGCAAGATGAATTTTGAATTCTACCCCCAACTCGAATTAATTGATAATCAAAGTCAAATATTGGCTTGGATTTATGGCTGATTGATCTACTCTGGGATAACAACTCATAATCGGGAAATTCTTCAATTTGAACCAGAGCGATCAACTTCAATAGAGAATTGTTAAATTCTGAACTTGTTAATGAACCAGTCCTGTCAGATTGTTTAGTAATTTTATTTTTGAATTGCAACATAAAAGCGAAAATGCGAATTACTCTTGTTAAATTAGAACTTCGTTCTAAACTATCCAATAGGTCGTTCTTTACAGTAGTACTTAGAAAGTTTTTCTGCGAATTTTTACGAGATTCTAAGATTTCAGTGTCTAGTTTGGGATTATTTGGCAAAGACTCTTCAGAGTCAAGTAACCAACATGGACCATTAAACCAAAGTTGATTCCTTAAAAGAGTGATAGGAGCAATCCCCCTCGTCAGCAAGTCGGCAGGATTGTTGTTAGTATTTACATATCTCCAACTAGATGGCTCTGAAAGTGATTGTATTTGAGATACCCGATTGCCTACATAAGTTTTTAATAAATATGGTGATGTACGTATCCAGGCTAAGACAATGGTGGAGTCACACCAATAGAAAACAGTATTAAAAGAAAAGCACTGGGAATTTAAAACAGATTGGGTCAGTTTAGAGAGAAGGACTGCAGCACAAAGTTCAAGCCTGGGTATCGTTAATTGCTTTAACGGAGCAACCCGAGTTTTGGAGCATAATAAAGAAGAGCTAATGTTTCCAAAACTGTCGAGGGAGCGAGTATACAAACAGGCTCCGTAAGCAGGCTCTGCGGCATCTGAAAAACCGTGAAGTTGTAATTGTACAGGGTTGCCACAATGTGACAGCCTGGGTATTTCAATTTGATTTAACTTTATGAGCTGTGTTTTAAAGGAAACCCAAGTCGTGTGAATGTCCATAGGGACAGACTCATCCCAATCGATTTTGTGTCTCCACAGTTGCTGGAGAATAATCTTAGCCGTGATTGTAACAGGAGAAAAAAGTCCCAATGAGTCAAATACTTGTGCAGTTGATGATAGAATAGAACGTTTAGTAACCTTTTTACTAATGTCGGAAGTAATGTCAAATAGTAAAATGTCATGTTTAGGATGCCATAAAAGGCCGAAAGTCTTGTTGTCTAAGGAAATGCAAGCCGAAGAACTTTCTCCGTTGCCTAAATCAATATTGGAAACCCATTTTCGTAGGATGAAACCGAAGTTAGATAAGGTGACTTGTAATGTGTTTTTAAGCTGAATCGCTTGTTCAACAGTTGCTACCCCTGTCAGAAGATCATCGACATAAAAGTCTTGTAGAATTATCTTTTTTATGTCAGAGTTTTGAGAACGATGAGCTACCTCTTGCAATGCACGAGCAGCCAGGAAGGCAGCAGAAGCAGTACCGTAAGTGACAGTGTTTAACTCATAGGTGGAAATCTCATCTGTGGTATTAAAGCGCCATAATATTTTTTGAAGTGAACGATCCTCCGCGCTCATATACACCTGCCGGTACATTTTCTCTATGTCGGCACTCAAAACAACTGGGTGAAATCGAAAACGAACTAAAATGTTAAACAAATTGTCCTGTATATTAGGACCAATCATGAGAATATCGTTCAATGAGAAACCCGATGAGGATTTTGCAGATGCGTGGGTATGATGGGGTAAGAAAAAACCAATATCAGATTGACTAGACAATGACATGTGTCCTAAATCCATGTATTCTTTTATGAAATTATGGTATTGTTGTTTTAAGTCAAGATTTTTCTCAAGTTTACTTTCTAGTTTATAAAATCTTTGTAATGCGTTTGTTTTAGAATCACCAAGCTTGTTAGGAGAATTTTTTAATGGAAGACGAACAGTAAACTTGCCGTCATCAGCACGAGATATGTGTTTTATAAAATGTTGCTCACAATAGGACTCTTCAGGAGATAAAAATTTAGTAGTGTGAATCTCTTCTTGCTCCCAAAATCGTTCAAGTTGAGATTCTAATGTGTTAGATAAGTGACAAGTTACATGATTAGTTAAGGAAGTGTTGATTTTAAGTAGACCTGACACAATCCATCCAAGATATGTCTTTTGCAAGATAGGAAGCCCCTTTCCTAACCTTATTTGCCCAATATTAAGTAGTTCCCAGAAGAAATCAGCTTCTATAAGTAGATCAATAGAACTAGAACAGTTAAAATCAGGATCTGCAAGCAAAATGTTATCAGGAATTTTTAGTGAAGATCGACTGAATGTTGACATGGGAATGTTACTTGTTATTGTAGGTAATACTAGGCACGAAACTCTTGTTTGATATTTATTGTTGAAAGAAAATATCTGTATTTGAACTCTTTAATTAATTTGTAAAGCCCTTTGGTCAATTCCTGATACACAAAAGAAAAGTTTTTCTGAAGGTAACTTCAAAATGTTGCAAAGTCTTTTTGAAATTAAGTTTGACTGGCTACCATTGTCCAATAGTACCCTGCAAGAGTGTAGTTTGTTAGAAGAGTCAAGAATTTTTACCATGGCTGTCGAAAGTAGAACTTGGTTTGTGAATGTGTCACTACTTGTTGAAGTTAAAGTATTATTAACATGCAGTGAGTTTGAAAGAGTATCATGTGCAAGAAAAGTAGTTTGTATCTCATCATTAGTGTTAGAAGTTGCTTGTGTGTTAGTATGTGAGGACTGTGATGGAAAATGTAGTAAGGTATGATGAATTTGCCCACATTTTCTACATCCAGATGAGCGACACTGTTCATATGATATGACCCAAATGTAAACAGTTTATGCAAAGTTTGTTTGATTTAGCAGAATTTAAACGTCCAGTTGGTGAAAGCTCTAAGAATTTGGGACATGAATAAATCAAGTGACTCTTTTTACAAATTATGCAGCATGTGGTGTCAGCAACCAATAAAGATTTTGAATTTCCTCTTGAAAAATTGTGTTTACTGTTTTGAACATGTTTGTTTGTTTTCGAAAAGGTTTCACTTTGAGACATATAGTTCATAGCTTCTAAAATGCTGCATCTTTTCTTCAAAAAGGAACAAAATTCTAAATAAGTAGGTAAATCGTTAACAAAATTCCCAGCTTCTCAAGCTCGCCTTGTTGTTTGGTTAAATTTTGATGAAATAATATGAATAATTAAGGCATCCCAATGATCAGTGGGAATTTTAAGAACCTTTAAAGCATCAATTTGTTTTTGCAATCCATCAAGAAGTGTTCTCAAGCCTTGAAATGATTCTTTATCAAGAGATGGTAAGTCGAGAATTGCTTTAATGTGGTTATTAACAAGTAAGCGTTTATTTTCAAAGCGTTTGTGAAGTAAATTCCAAGCTATCAGGTAATTATCATTAGATATTCCAAGGGATGAAAGTAAGTCGAGTGCATTACCCTTTAGAGATAATCTAAGATAGAGGAATTTTTGAATGTTTGTTATATTGCTATTGTCATGAATCAGTGAAAGAAATGTGTCCTTAAAAAAGACCCACGTGTCATAGGATCCATCAAAGGTAGGTAAATTTATGGCAGGTAATTTGACCGAAGTAAGGTCAGTAGTATTCAAAGGTATTGAACTATTAACATCATTATGAATAGAAGGTGTCTGATTATGATTTGATTGTCCCAGAATAAACTGCTTAACCTTTGAGGTAATTGAGTAGAAAGCATTTTCAAAATCCGTTCTAGTTTTATTGTACTCCTCAGCATTACTATTATAATCAGAGTCAGATAATTCAATTCTCAATTGAACCTCATTGAAATCATCCAGCAAACCCTCAGCTTTAAATAAACGCAAGCTCAATTGAACAAAATCAACTGAGTCCAAGTCTTTTATACTGTTAAAGTATGTATCAAAACGTGTTAAAGCACTTTTAATACTAGTTTTTTTAGTTTTATCTGACATTGTTGACAGCAGGAATGTGGTAAAAGAAGTGTAGTAGGATTTAATTTAACAAAAGTAGTGCTAAATCAAAATTAACCAATAAAAAAGACAAGATAAGTTTGAGGTTATGTGGAGAAAACTATGTTTGCACGTTTATCTCAATACAAAGTCAAGTGAAACTTACCTTAGGTGTTGGAAAATGTAAAAAGGATATAAGGAATGACCTGTTAACCGTCCTGCAGTAAGGGCAGCTTGTAGAAGCAAATCAAAGGTCGTCGATGTTTCCAAAAAAAGGTGCTGGAACGGAGAGCTCACGGCCTGTTTCCGTCGGCGAATAATGACAAAGTCCGAAGTATCCGGCTCGAAGGACCAATATGTTGGGATGTGTTGTCGAATATTAGTTGTATTTCACGTAACAAAGCAAATTTTTAAATTAACAAATAACGAAGTTGTATTGCAAATTGTGGTAGATTACATCGTGTCACGAGTTGATTGTTAGGTTAAAAAAAGCAGACAGAATTTTTGACACTTGAATTGACAGTCCTGGGAAAGTCTATTGCACGCACTGTTGCCGCATTTAAGACGTCACAAAATACGGACGTTGTCATCGCACTCAACAGCGCCTGTACGGTTCATTTAATGGAAAAACGCTTTAGATAAAAGTTGTAGAGCACATTTTCGGCTACCAACTTGTAATTTTTTCAATACCGTAGATTTGACCATTAAGGAAAAACGGATCTAAAATTCGAAAATTTTAAATCTCGCACCAAGCGGTCGTGAAGGAAAGTTTTTATCCGGCCGTGCTACCAACCTTTCAAAATCATAACAAATCGCTGTCAGTCATTCTGTAATCAAAACATTCAAAACAAGTTTATTTAGTAATAATTTTGAGTTACTACCCACATAATGCAAAGAGAATAAAAATAAATCGTGATAAAAACACTTTATCAGTAGCCACAGCCCAAAAATCTGGTAAGTTGCGTTTATAACCTCATTCAATGTCTCTACTCAACTTATTTACTATGTAGCAAAATTCTTTAAGAAAACACTGGTTTTGCTTGCAAATATTTAATGAGGACGACCGAATCACCTATCTCAAGCCTCTTCATAACACTACCAAACGATTTAAAGTGATAAAAACAATGGACTAGAAAGGCCTGCAGATGTTTGAAGATAAGTTGCTTTACTATACAGGGACCACAAAAGAGGGCAAATACTTCCCTCAAAAGTGATGCAATTTAGTGACCTATGTGACTGCTAGTTTTATTGTATCCTTCTGTTTTGTAGTGTTATCAACTGACCATAGTGTTTAAGTGGTTTTTTCTAATTTTGGCATATAAAGTGAGACTTTTCAAAACTGATTAGAGTGACAAAACGTTTTACTTTATGTAACTAGTTACATAAAGTATCACTTAATAGCTATTTTCGAAACGTGTATCACATAATAGCTATTTTCGAAACGTGTTGCATACATAATTTTTTCTAATTTTGACCAAAAAGCGGTTAAAACCATCTTTTAAAGTGATTTAACACAAATATTCACTTTCATAGCACCTTGTATAAACAGTGACAACGACATGTTATGATGGATGTCGCCCATATGTTTCTACGGAAATGCATAAAAACAGGGAATGATGAAATGAACTTTTCATAACTAGTTACATAAAGTGATACTTTATGTAACTAGTTACATAAAGTAAAACGTTTTGTCACTCTAATCAGTTTTGAAAAGTGTCACTTTATATGCCAAAATTAGAAAAATAGCTATTATCTTGTATGATGTTAATAAAAAGGCATTTTTTATAACTGATTGTCAATTGTTTTCCTAGTTCTACAGGGTAAGGTAAGTACTGATATTTAATTAGCTCTATTAGATAACTTGAACATCATTCACCTACAAGGATACTTGTAAAATGTCTACTAACCAAAAATAGTTTATTTGCAAGTAATGTGTAACTCGAGTTCACATTTGATTAGAAAAGGTATGTCCTGTGAAATGGTGTATTGAATTAGAAGCAAGTTGTTTCTCTTTAGAGACTTTCAATCACTACATTTCACCTACCTTTGCTAATTTGGAACTCCACTATTATCCAAACAAACATTAGGTTAGTAAGACAAAGTTGTTTTTAGCATAGCTTGTATGGTGAAAGGTTCACTCACTCACACTCAATCTGTGGAACAATCACTGTTTATGTGGTAAGACCACTTATCTTTGCCACCTATTGTACCTAAGCTTTTCACTTGAAGAAAATGTATACTACCTTACCTACCGTACCTTGAACTGTGAATAAATAATTAATACAAACGTTCAGTGTACAAAGTTTTATTTGGAACCATTGAGTGTGTGGAAAAAAGAACACAATTATATTATGTTAATACCTAAACCTAGAATAGAACAGCTCATGTATTTAGCTCAATTGAGGACCGTTTTTTTAAAACTCGATAAGAACAAAATGATGAATTTTCAGGAGAGCATTTTTTTAATCTGACTAAAACGATAATACCTATTGACCAATTTGGATATTTAATTAATAATGTAGTAATAAATGCAAACAGATTAGTAAAAAAACAAAATGTAATATCAACGTTATTATACATAAACAAAAAATAAACAAGTATACAGTTTTTTGAAAACTCGATAAGTACATATTATAATAACGAAAATTAGATTAAACTATTATGTGCTAAGAGAAAATAATATTTTTAGATAAAAAGGTTAGTATATTTCAAATATCCACTTCGGAATCATCGTCCTGCCCCTCATCAGTATTATTGTCAACACTAAGGGCAGGTTCTTTCATAACTTCATCATAAAAAGTAGAAACTTCATCCGTAAGATCCATACCACGTATGAGCTTTTTAACGTCACTTTTCTTGAGGTCACTAACATGATTCACTGCTGGAAGCTTTTGAGCTGCTGATATTCGATTAGCGTTTTTCACACCTTTTTTGAAACTACTAACTTCTATGTCATAACCAGTATACGTAGTGCGTACTTTGCAAATAACTGTCCCTTTCCTTTTCTGGTACGTTAAAACCCGAGCTTCGCTTATTTTGAAAGGTAGCTTTTTCTTCACAATGCTCTGCGATACCGACTTATAATCAAACGTATTCCAGTCTTGTCCCCAAACATTGACCGTTCCATGGTTTTTCAAAATCTCGTGATATTCCCTCGGTACCAAAATTTCTTCTCGTTTTCGATATTCTTTCTCCACTCTTCCAAAAACCCTGTCTGGGGGCATGAAACTATGACCTCTTATGGGAAAAAAATGTTTTATTTCCTTAAAAACTCTAGACTTTTCCAAAAAATAGATTAAAATTTAAAATTTTCATAAAAAATCTTCTTGTATTTAGCCAAAGAACATTTAAAGTTTGTTGTATCACAAAATCTTTTGTACATTTTTTGTATGTTTAACTCAGGAGGTAAGTAGTTTCTTCTGCATTTTTCACGCGAATAGTGATTTTCTCTGCATTTGTAGCTGCTTATGTGTGTCTTTATTGCTTCAGAAATATCCTTATCAATCTGACTCGGTACACGACCTCCCCGCTTTTCCACTAATAGTTGTCCGGCGATAAATTTTTTTGAAATACCAGATAGTCTATCTTTACTTGCACCTAAAACATGAGACAAGTTCAGAGGAACAACAAATTAAGATAATTTTTGAATTACCAGTTATCTTTTGAAATGTGGCAGCACAAACAGGAATATTGCCTCTAGAAGTTCTAATAAAATATTTGACAGAAACTGTTCTATTTCGCCTCAAAATTGTTTCATCTGTAGTTTTTCGCTTAGGTACATCAACTTGCATGAATTTAAGCAGTATTTTATCTTGATCAATTTTTTTTGCGTCATTTGCATATACCATTTCCCTAAAACCTATACAGTCTGTGAAAGTATCCATTCTACTTCGAATCGAAAAATAGTTAACTTACCTAGTATCTCATTTCTTGTTAGTTCTCCTGCATTACAAACAACACCTTTTCTCTCGCCTTCGAAATGATTACATGCGATGTCCGCTTCACTCAACCTCTCTTTTCTATAACGCGTAATCTTTGGTCTTACTTGAATGCTACTTTCCTTAGAGATACGAAATTTCCTTCCCTTTTTCATGAGTTTTACGTCCTTACTATATTCTCCCGTTATTTGATGCATATTTCAAAATAAAAACACAAAACACGTGGTGATTATGTGCACTAGAGCAGAGCTGAAACTGTACTAACGAAGAAAATAAAAGGATTCATTTAAGTAATGCAGGTTCGGTACTTATCGAGTTTTAAAAAAGCGCGCGTAGTTATCGAGTTTTGAAGAACCGCAGAAATTTGTCTATGCTGTACCTCTGGTAGTTACCGTGTTTTCATGAATCTGACGCTACTAGCTGGTCGGGTATTGAATTTTTGTATAGAATCCATGTATAACTCAATTTCGGTAAAAATGTACTTATCGAGTTTCAAAAAAACGGTCCTTTCAATTTTCCTTTCAATTATTGAAAAGTTGGATTTTTGACAATACCTACCCATATACAAAAACTTTTGTCGCCTGACTGATAATTTGACTGTGTAAGTCCATATTCTGTTCCTAGAAGGGGTTTCTCAGAGGTTTTATAGCCAGTTTAAGATTATTCACATTCACATCAAATTTTGAGATGTAAGTCAGATATCAACCCTGAATCATTTTAAGTTTTGTTACGGTTTTTTTTTGGCGTCCCCTTTTTGGATGCATACAGTTATGTTGTTGTGTCCTTGTAGTTCAATTAACGTTAAGCACTTACCAGAGCTGATGAACAACTGAATTCAAGAACGACATTTCTACATAATCACAACCAAGTTCAGTCACAATACCGTTGATCTATTTGAACCATAAGTTAATCGCTTTTTAATCTACTTTTCCTTTGAGTATGGGTGATAGATCTAAGGTGAGAGACAAACAAGTGTTTAATTAAACAAACAGATGATTTAACCTACATAAACATAACTTGTTCAAAAGTAAATATTAACATTCTTTTGGTCTGACATTTGACGTATGGCTTAATGACGATTGACAGGTTATTGATGGGTTGATTTATTTGTGCAATTTGAGTATTGACAATTTATGTAGTGATTTTTGGGATTTAAGACCAATGGCAGAGCGAGCACTCTTATGTGTCTATTTTGGACCAATTGCAGATTAGGACTAGATATTCTAGAATCACATAGATTGGAATTGAATTCTTCTTTTTGGTTTAGGATTTTGTGGATGCCACATGTTGGTTCTAAGAATCTATTTCGCTAAGCGGATTTTATAAGACTAGAAATAGGTTCTTAATCTCAAAAATTATTGGAAATTGATGTGTTCCATGGCCGTAAGGGATTTGACTGAGACAAGGAATTAAATCCTATTTTGCGTTGTGAACAAAAGCCCGACAACATTTGGGGCTTTTTCCTGTTAGCACACATTAACTGCACTCAAAGCACTATCACCGCACATGGGTCTGCTTATCACCATTACCAAACATTCACCAAGTTGCACTGGGCAGCCTCTTAAAGAAGTCGTATAGACATATAGTCAACCCATCGAGACAGGTATCGAAAAGACATAAAAAAGCACAAAAACGAGGTCAGTGTAGTTCTAGTTAACACCATATTTCCTGCTGGAACCCCACCTGACTGGAATTCTCTCTCTAACTGTTAACCTGGGTCTGAGGCCTAGTTGAGTGATCATTTGTTTCGCCTACAATAAGTATTCTAGCGCAGAGCTGTGCTACTCTGAATATAACCATTTAATTTCACGTAGCAATACTTACATGCGTTTGTAATATTGTAAACCCATCTGTATGCATACAATTGGGACCATTTTATAGTTGTCAATTGTTTAAGAAACACACATTTGTGGTGGAACCACCTTCTAAACTTATATCAGCACACAGAACAAATTTGTAAAATTCTGAAACATCAATTAAGAGTAATTTGATCTAGACCTTTGCGAGATTGTAGTTTTCCTTTGAATTGATGAAGTCGGTGAAATCACCAAGACACTGAAATAGATTTATTCTCATTTGGCATTATTTTTATTGGTAATTTCCACCTCTTGCAAGATCTGTCGGCTGTCACTTGTCGTTCACCCTTCACAATTCAAGTAGTTCAGATAGAACAAAGGAAGAATAGTTGACCAAACATATACCTTTGCGTCAGCCATGTGGATTTGCAGAACTACCATATGGTTTGTTATACCCTGCTTTCTAATAGCCGTATTGTCAGAAACCATAAGAACCCCGACCACTCTCGGTGAGTGGCTGATCGGACAATTTTTTTCATATGCAATAAATTTTCAACTGTAATTAAAATCAACCTTTGGTACTGCACACAAAATTGCAAATTTTGAGTTACAAAATTTTTGAAGGTACCAGTTTTAGTTGCAACACTGGTGAAGACCCTCGCTGATGATAGTCCATGAAGTTAAGCACATTGAAGCTAAATTACACCACTTTTGAAAGAACTATTTGGCCCCTTTGTTGTTGTCTCTGTACAGTAGGAAACTTATCTTCAAAGGTCTGGCTTCATTATCCACTGTTTTCATTACTTTAAATCTTTCGGTAGTGTTATGAAGATGCATGAGATAGGTGATTCGGTCATCCTCATTAAATATTTGCAAGCAAAACCAGTGTTTTCTTAAAGAATTTTGCTACAAAGTAAATAAGTTGGTAGAGACATTTTATGAGGTTATAAATGCAACACCAGATTTTTGAGCTGTGGCTACTGATAAAGTATTTTTATCACGATTTATTTTTATTTTCCTTGCACTATGTGGGTAGTAACTCAAAATTATTACTAAATAAACTTGTTTTGAATGTTTTGATTCCAGAATGACTGACAGCGATTTGTTATGATGTTGAAAGGTTGGTAGCACGACCGGATATAAACTTTCCGTAACGACCGCTTGGCGCGAGATTTAAAATTTCCGAATTTTTGATCCGTTTTTCGTCTTAATGGTCAAACTACGGTATTGAGTTGATAGCCGAAAATGTGCTCTACAACTTTTATTTAAAGCGTTTTTCCGTTAAATAAACCGTACAGGCGCAAAAAAATCAAAACCATTTTACTATGTTAATCTCCTATGTCCAGGGTGCTCTTAGACACCTGGTATATGCATTTCTATCTTAGTCGCCTCCATACATAACACAGGCACCCAATCCTCCACTATAACCGCCATAGTTACAGGAGTGTATTTTGCACAATTACGCTTCATAATTCAAGGTCTTTCATGGGCACAGCAGAGGGGTAAGGAAAAACTATAAAGAAAAAAGTTGTATATACGGTATAGGTTTAAATGTAACCGGCCTCCACGATGCTGCGGTTTACTGGCCTCCGCGCAATATACAGCGCCATGTGGAACCGACGCAGGCGTCACCGACACAGTTGCCAATTTTATCTGTCTGGTTCGCGGACTGATTTGGCCTTGACAGCTAAAATAGATTTCTTGGAACAGGAAACTTATTTTAATATTCAGGCCAGCCGTATTTTCGTTCTTTTTCGATCGCTACAGGAGCCATATTAGACAGTTTTTGGTGTTCTATATTATATACTGATAGTATAGTATAGTTGCGTTTTTCATTCAAATATTAGACAAATGTCTGACAAAAACTGAAAATAATGACATCAATATTTTTGTTTCGTTTTTAATACTTCCACACAACAGCTCGAAATTTGTCAATTAATCTCTGAAAGGTCGCCGATGCCTTCATAAGTCCAAAAGGCATCCGCTTGAAAAGAAAAGTACCACATGGAGAGATAAAAGCGATCCCCTATCAGAGGGTTTCACTGATACTTGCCAATATCCTGACCTCAGATCTATTGTAAATATAAACGAAGTAAGATCGTCCATTCGTGGTATGGAACGATTTAAATAACGGTAGTCCACGCAAACGCGCAGTTTGCCATTCTTTTTTGGTACCAAAACTATTGGCGCTGAATATGGAGACTCACACTCTTCGATTACTTCCTCCTGAATCATTTGATCGAGTTGCCCTTTCAGCTATTATTTCTTCATAGGTGACATGCGGCGATGACGTTGGTTCTGTCGAAGTTAGGTTTATGGAGTGCTCTGCATATGGAGTGGGCTCTGAAAAAGCTTCAAAAATATCATTGTTGACTAATAATACATTTTGTAGCTGCAGGCGCTGTTTATCTCCACTAGCTTCATCATCTCGCAGGCTTAGGTGTTGCGTGGGGCGCAGGCTTAGGTGTTGCACAAGGTGGTGCACAAAATTTGTAAAAAATTCTAGGTTCTTCTGCAAATGCCCATTGCATTCGAGGTACGTTTAAAATAATATTTAACAATTGTATGAAGTCACGTCCTAGTAGTGTTTTTGAGTTTGTATACTCAGGCATTGCAATAAAGGACATTGTCAAAAGTTTTTATGCACTTGTACTTGACTTTCAAAGCGAACAGCATGTACATTATGAGGTTTCCCATCTGCAAAAGAAACTGTCAAACTTATTTCAGCAGAGGGACAGCAAACTTGTTTTAAATGCTGATATAATTTTTTCACCTGCAATACTGTACTTTGCTCCAGTATCTACAATAGCAAGGCCTCTCAGCCCTAAAATTTCAACTTCAAGAAGGGGTTTTTTATTTGAATATGAACTTGAACAACCTTCAAGGTTTAAAACGTCCACAGAATGGGTTTCAGTTGAACTATGTCCTTGAGTTTTTCGGCACTGCGGACACTTACTGCGAAGGTAACCTTTCCACATCCACATCCAGTCCACATCCATAACAAGAAAAAGTGGGTTTTGATGTGGAAGTATTGACAACTAGATGTAATTCTGGCAAAATGTACATTTTGGACGTGGAGGTTTAACTTTCTCCTCATCTTTCATTCTGGGCAATGAGCTGCAATAACTACTATCAAAACTTTCTAAAAAATTAGCTTCAACAGCTCTAGCTTTTGTGATTAACATTTCAAAAGAGTCTGGGGAAAAATGGGGGGGGTTTAAATCCTTTATTTTAAAATGTTGTTGTTGTTACTGGGTTTTTTTGGCACTACCAGCTAGGGGTATTTTGCCAGCTCGTTACGAGAGAGGCTCAGATAGTCGGGCTAGAGCCCCTGAGCCCCAGATAGCTACAAAAAGTTCTAAAAAAACGCTTAAAGGCACGATCCGAGCAAAAGATATAGTCATTCCTCGTGGAAACTATAACCGTCACTGTGACATCCACGTGGTCTAGGAGAAGACCACGTGGATTTTCACCCTTTCCGCCTCTTGGAAGTGCACCGCACAAGACAATTCCCCGTAGACTTTTAGGAATCGACGTTTCCACTTAGAGGTCCCACCATCTCCACTCGACCGGCTGCGGAATTCGGTCGTCAACTTCAAATTTCCCTGAACACCGTTCAGGAAAAATGGCACTCACGAAACTGACGTGCGGTACGTTCCAAGTTGAAAACCGAACTGTTATTTTAAATTAATAAAACAACTACACAAAATTTCTAACAAACCAACATACTGTCAACATTCACACCCCCTTGTCAACTGTCTTTTATACGTCACTCGCACGTCAGATGATGCACGGCAACCCGCGTTACCACTGTATGTTCGGCGGGCTGCATACCCTGTCGCTACAACATTATATACCATGAGTTCAAAAATTAAATGGTACAAATCAAAAAATATAATACCAGCTAAGAAATTTACACATAGCGTAATTATGTGAAGTTCACCAGCGGAGTAAATATGTACAAATCAGTCATCTACCGGCAGTTTTTAGATGTACATCCGTGGATTAGATACACTGTATAGTAAAAAGTCATAACATGTAATGATTATTATGAGGGCACAAATCTTAGTTGATTTAAAATCCAAAGTTTAAAACTTTAAACAAACTCACTCACTACAGTACTTATTTTATAATGTTTCTTTTCGGTCAGAATCATGAATATCCGACAGGCTGTCAAGACCTACAATATTCCGAAAAGTACGTTGATTGATACTATGCGTGATAGGTATCAAAACCCTGGAAACCTTGGTGGTCCAACTGTACTACTAGAAAATGAAGAAAAACATTTAGTTACCTGGATTGCAGAAATGGGACAACTGGGATTTCCAGTAACAAAGTCTCAACTTGTGGATTCAGTTCAAAGTTAATGAATAATCTAAACAGCAAAATTCATTCAAAAATGGAGTCCCTGGTAAAAAGTGGTACAATGGATTTCTCCCTCGTCATCCAAACATATCAAAAAGAGTGCCTTAGTCTTTGTCTACCTGTAGGGCATCGGTCACGGAAAAAGATATAAGAAATTGATTTTCTAGAGTTCGAGCATATCTCACAGAAGCTAACTTACTTCATGTAACTAACGATCCCAGCAACTGACGTTCGTTCATGGCGAATGGAAAATAATGGCCGAAAGCTTCAAAAATGCGAGTTTGCAAAAATACTTCAAACTATGCAGATGTATTAAATATAGGTTAAGCATTGTTACGTACGAAATAGAGTTTTCGTCCGTTAACTCGTTTGATTTGTGTTTTTAATGTACATGGGCCTAGTTACACTAGTGGACCGATTCGATCGCTTAAATCCTCCAATTGCACTTTGTGCACAATTTGTTGTAAATGTGGGTGCGTGACCTGATAAGTTTCAGGTGCCGTAGTCCACGTGATTGGTTTCGATTTTGTCGGGGAAGCGTCGGTTTGTGGTCGTGTTTTCTTTGTGTCAGGTGCCATGTGCCTATTTAATCACCCCACTTGTAGATATCGGTCTCTTTACCACTACAGCACCCGAACTGCCGACATCTGATCCTTTTTCTGAGCCGTGTGGCAGTGTGCGTGAATTTGATTTTAATCCGTAATCATCTGGCCGAATTACAGGTAAATTGGTTTTATTGTTAGTTCTTTTGAATTATTTTGTTTCGGCCCAATTTCCAACACAGCATTGTGTTCGGCCCAACCGAGATTCAGAGATTTTCCAACGGAGTTCAGAGATTTTCCAACCGGAGATTCAAGACTTTTCCGGCCGGAGATTTAAAGACCTTTCCGACCGGAATTTCAAAGACCTTTCCGACCGGAGTCCAAGGGTTTCCTGACCGAAGATCTGAGGGTTTTCCCGAGAAAGGAACGTTTCAATCGGGGATTGAAAATTAAAAGTCCGAAAACCAACCCACGTGTTGAAAGGCTGATCACCGGCCAAGAGTCTCAAAAGGTCAGAATTCCTCATCAGAACCACCAAGACAATTCCTCACTTAATCGTTAAGCATGATAATAGTTAGTTCTTTAGTACCATCCATTGTATTCGCTTCTTGGCAAAATCATTTTTTTTAAAAAACCTAAATTTTATTTTTTAAATTCATTTTTAACAAAGTATGGCATTAAGTTTTGCGAGCTGTGCACAACAAAGAGATACACATAGAAAGAATAAACAGTGCCGTGTCAAACAAGACAGAGGGAGTTATTTACATTTCACATTAAACGCATGTTGCCTATATTCACATGGTTCTGGGAGTTTCCTTTAAAACGTCGTCAAGCAATCTTAAGAAAGTGAAAAAATTGTAATGACTTTTCGTTAACTAGGCATGACAAAAAAATTATATATTTTGGACACCAAATGGCCTGCAAACTACGTCCCTACTAATTATTCAATACAAAAGATTTTCAATTAATACGCCGTTAGGATTTCAGTATCGTCAACGGGGCAACGTCGCTTCTTCACTTCTGTGTTCGGTTAGTTTCGGTTCCGCGTTCCGCCATCTTTGTTTTGTAGTGTTTATCTAAGTTTTAAGTCTGTTTTTCTTGACTATTATCCACTAGAGACAATAATTAGTGTTTGTTATAAATATGGTGAGAAAGTGCTGTTTGTCAGGTGTCTGACCATCAGGAAGAAGGAAAAAGTTTATCTTTTCATCGGTAAGTGTTTTGTGAGGTTATTTTGTGTCTGCATGGGCGTACCATGTGGGAATTCCTTTGAAAACATGTTCCAAAAACAATATTTGATAAAACCAATGCAGGTAATTTTTCAGACTGTTAACATCAAAATTAGAAATTAGAAACTCATCATATTCGAGAGAAAATTATTTATTTTTGCAATGTTTAATTTTTAAAATCTTAGTGTTAAAATTGATTAGACAACAAGTGTAGCCTATAAAAATGTATGTTATGTTCTCATCAATGTAGTATTGATTTCTATTTTTGTTTCCTAGCCTTCCAGCTGATACTGAGCAGCAAAATATCTGGTTGGCACTTCTGGAAATTTCTAGTGTTAATTTGTCTAAACGCATTGACATATGTTCAAAGCATTTTAATCAGAATGACTTCCAGCAAAGAGCTGGTGGAGCTAAGGTTTTAAAGTTTTGTGCTGTTCCTTTACCCCTTAAACCGACAAATGATTTTCAGAGATCTTAACCTAACTTATATTTTTTTAATGAAACACTATATATTATTGGATATTTGGATTCTGTTCAAAATTCCAAGCATATTTAAAAAGCATGTCCTATACCTATTTTCAACTGTTTTACAGAAAATGGTGTCTGAATAAGATGGTCATACCGATTAACATAAAATAATAAATAAAAACTGTAGTAATGGTCGATGCTAGCTCAGCTCTAGTACGGACATAACTAGAAAGAGGTAGAAGAATCGGGTTAGATTGTTGACATGTTGTGATCATAGAATAAGCAAGTTTAGTTTTCGGAGTTCATGTTATATAAAAAAGGTATCAGTGAGTTTGTAATAAAGGCACTCCCTGATATACAAGTCGTATTATTACATGGCGTAGTCGAGAATTTGAACCTAAAATCGCAAAACGTGTGAAAAGTGTCAGAAGCTGGAATACTAAACTTGGAGAAAATGGAGGACAGATTACCGGATCCAATGGTTAGTGATGGGAACTTGGATGAGAATTTCAATAAATTTTTCCAATCCTTTGAGACTTACTTAATAGCTACAGAAAAAGACACCAAGCCTGATAAAGTAAAAATTGCTTTATTGTTAAACTTAATAGGCCCTGTAGGGATTGAGATATATAATATATTAAAAGTACCAAATAATGGTAACTACGATAGTGTAGTGACAGAATTTAAAAAGTACTGTGTACCTAGAAGGAATAAAACCTATGAAAGGTTTATTTTCAATAGCAGAAATCAAAGCAAAGATGAGCCCTTTGACCATTTTTTAAGTGATGTCAAAAAACTAATCCAAAGCTGTGAATATGATTTACAAGAGGACAGTATACTAATAGATCGTATTGTTCTGGGAATAAATGATGTGATCGTTCAAAAGAAACTGTTAAACATACAAAACTTGAAATTGGATAGAGCAATTGAAATTTGTCGAACCTCAGAGGTAACAAAGAAGCAGCTGTCCGCAGTAAGAAGCACAGATGTGATGAATCAATCAGTGGATGAACTTCAGTTAAGAAGGAGCAGAAAGGTTGAAGCAAAGCAGGAGAAGTTGTCAAAATCTCAGTGCCAGAAGTGCAATGGTCTTTATGGTTATGGAAAATGTCCAGCTTTTGGAAAGAAATGCTTTAAATGTGGAAAACTCAATCACTTTAGTAATGTTTGCTTTAATGAAAGTCCAGGAGTAGTTAAACAGTTAGAGAAATCAAGCAAACCAGTGTAGTGTTGGAGGCATATGGTGGTGCCAGGTTGAAACCCTGTGGAAAAGTGCAACTGCAGTGCTCAAGGTTAGATACAAATTTGATACTTTTAGAATTTCTTATTGTTGATTTAAATGTTAAACCTATAATTGGGTTGCCTGCTTGTTATACTTTAGGTTATATTAAAAGATCTGAAAGTTTAGAGGTAGATGTAACTAAGTTTAACTGAGAGTTTAACACGGAAACATTTATAAGTGAGAATCGAGACATATTTGAGGATGTAGGGTTGTTTCCTGAAATACTTGACATTCAATTAAAAAAAATAGTATTCCTATTGCTAAGCCAGCTAGGCGTGTGCCTTTAGCTATAAGAGTTAGACTTAAAGAAAAATTAGATAAACTTGAAATACAAAAAATAATAGCTAAAGTAACTAGGGCAATTGAGTGGGTTAACAATTTGGTTATTAATGAAAAACCTAATAAGTCATTACGATTATGCCTTGATCCACAAGAACTGAACATGTGTATTAAAAGAGAATTTTATGAAATACTGGCAGGGAAAAAGTATTATACTGTTATGGATATCAAAGACGGGTTTTACCAGATTAAACTTAATGAGAAATCTAGTGATCTAACAACATTTGCTACGCCATTTGGCTGTTACAAGTTCCTCAGGCTGCCATTTGGTTTGAACCTTGCACCAACCAGAATATTTTCAGAAAATGAATGAGAAAAATTTCGGTGATATACAAAATGTCATGATATACTGTAACGTGCAAAATTGCTATTTTTCTTCATATTTCGGTACCTAGTTTTATTTTTAGATTCATATATATTGATTAGCCGTTTTAGTGGAATGCCGTTCGGGTACTCCACGCGTTTATACGTTATGACCTTTGGTCCGTATTTTGCTGTTTAGGAATTAAAATGCAGTTTGGGGTTCTAATAATGTTCTTCCTTTAAAACTTGTTTACTTGAATTATCGATTGTCGTGCTGCCTGGCCTAGTATTTACGTTACAGTCTCGTTTGATTGGTCTATTAATTTTTACCTTATATGGTAGTTTTTTGGAGTCTTCTACCACGTTTAGTGGGGGGGCAATATCTGGATCCGTGTGACCATTTTGGGTTTTTTGATTTTGATTGAGGTTCAAGTCAGTCGACGCCGAAAATTAAGTGCAGTAAAAATAGTGGTTGGGATTGTGTATTTTCTTTGTGGAAACCTTTGTCGGGATTAGCACCTAACCAACTTTTGGGTTTTTCCTTTTGGTTATTGAGGAACCTAATCGCTATTTAGCGGATTTCTTTGCTGGACTGTATTGTTTTTGGGTAAGTCAAGTTTCACAATGCTAGGCAGCCATTTTATTTTTTTTTTAACACACATGTTTTACCACTTTAGCTGGTACTTGAACACTCTTGAACGCTAGGCCGCTTTAAAAACCATGGAATAATCAAAATCACGAGTATTTTTCTTGGATTGCTGATTGCTGGAAGCTCAACAGGTGGCGGTTCGTTTGGATTAACTGAAACCTTTTTTTTTAAAGGTAAATTTAGTTTTTTTTTATTTAAGAGTTTTGCACACGGTAGTAAATGAATTTATATTTGGTAATTGTACCCATTTGCATAGTGAGATATGTTTATTATTATTACTGGTAGTATTCGGCGGTTTACTAAAATAAGATTTCTCACAAGGGTTTTCCGGTACGGGGTACACCTCATCCTCCCGAAAAGCCGTTTAGAGACAAGCCTTAGTATTGTTACGCTCTGAAGACCACGTCCAGATTGTCATTGTTCCAGTTCAGTGACGTACGGCGCCTTTATCGGAGCCGAGTAGAGTAAGACCTAGTCCTAAGAAAGCAGTGAATAGAGTATTTAGAGCAGAATTAGTAGTACTTGTTTTACTTGAAGCAGTTGCGACCCATAGTCACGTTTTATTAGTCAAAACAATCATTGCTTAATTAAATTCCAACTAAAGAACGTTGGGGTTTCCAGTTCTGCCGTCGAACTGGTGGCGCCCTCATGACCCTCCCTACTCTCCGAGCTTTCACTGAGTTTTGGGTACAATTTGCCTACGAACTAGACAGTTTAATTCAGCAGTTGTTTTGAATTTCAATGTGTCAATCTTCTTAATTAGAGGAAGAAAATCCGTGGCAATACTTTGATGATTTGTTGATTGCTTGTGAGACCATAGAAGAACATGATAAAACTCTAATGAAAGTGTTACAAAGAGCAAAGGAAAGGGGGGTTAAATTTAATGAGGGAAAAAGGGGTTAAATTTAATGAGGGAAAACTTCAGTTTAGGCAAGAAGAAGTTAAATATCTAGGTCATGTTTTTAACAGTGAAGGTGTAAAAATTGATAATGATAAGATTAAAGCCATTAGTGACCTAAAACCTTCCACCTGTAAAAAGGAATTACAAAAGTTGTTAGGTTTAGTAAATTATGTTAGAAAATACATACCAAAATTAGGTGAAATTGCACATCCTCTTTGTCAGTTACTTAAAAAAGATGTGGAATTTCAGTGGCTGGAAATTCACAATATGGCATTAGATAAAATTAAATTTGAGTTGACAAAAAACATAATTTAAAAAAATTTTGATTTCAAAAGTGACATAACTATTCAAACTGATGCATCAGGTAATGGCCTAGGATGTTATTTGATACAAGAAGGAAAGCCTGTGGCTTATGCATCCAGAGGCTTATGCATCCAGAGGAAATCGGCTTATAGAGAGAAATTATGCAGTTATAGAGAAAGAATTATTGGGTGTAGTATATGCATGTGAAAAATTTTATAGTTATATTTATGGGCGTCCTATAAAAGTTATAACTGATCATAAGCCAAATGTCAGTGTAATGGCTAAACAAATATCTTCAATTAACTCATCAAGGTTACAGAGACTGAGATTAAAGCTGTTAAAGTATGTTATTCAAATTCAATATCAACCAGGTAAGTGTTTGCATGTTGCTGTTTTACATTCGAGATTCACCAACCACAAAACAGTCAAAAGACTGCCGGCATAGCCCCAAGCCTTAATAGTGTCACGTTTAAATTGTAAAGCTCTTTTGGCCCAACAAGTTAAACGAGACGTGCGTTTATTACTTTAATAAACGCCTTTACCGAGATCTTGTTTCAGAGGTAGAATTAAACAACTTGGTAGAAATATATAATTTAATAACTAAATGACAGTTAAAACTAATTGACAAGATGGTTGGTTTATCAACTTAGTGAATCGGAATAAAACCTTCAAACATGATTCCCAAAAGTAGCACTTTAAACAATACCTTTTACATGCACAAAATATTACAATAATAAATCTATACTTACATTAGTTAAACAATTATGAGGGCAGCTTCGTGGAGGGTTTGGCACTCGCGATTTATTATAGTTTAAGATATGGTTTACTACTTAATTAATTTGTAAACCCGGTGCGGGTTGCAGAATTCAGGACGACTACATTCTGTGGCGTAAGCGGAGTCTTCTGGCTAGGTACTGCCTTCTCCGACGTGGTGCACAGCAAAACTGGACTGACTGGAAAGAACTGGACTGAACCCCTCTCTAGGGTACAACTTCCTTTTTATAGCATTCCAGACACTGGTTCCACCAATCAAAACTCCCAGACCTGGTCTCGTCTAGCCGACAACTCGTGACGACCTTTCGACCCTCGGTACTTGGAAAACATTCCACATATTTCGCAATTCAGCAAATGCATCTTAATTGCAGTTGCACTCCGACCGCATTCCACAATTTTAATGTTTCCGCTCAAGTAATAAATTTGATTTATTTCATTCGTGACAATAGTTTGTCCGACTCGGACGTTGATCTTCCGCCCAACCCTCTAGACCAAACGATTATACCAAATCCTAAGTCTAAGAACCTGATACAGTCTTTCCCGCCAAATAATCGAGTAACTACAGTGGCAATGGCAAATGTTACTCTATCTAACGCTTTATCAGAAACAAAAAATCCTGCCAAACCAAAGTTTGTCCCGCCCCCAACCTTCAACCCAAGTTTGGACTCGGCAATAACCTTCTTAAATAATTATGAAAAAATAGCGAATTGTAATGGTTGGGACGATGGTTTCAAAATAGAATACTTAGGGAGTTTCCTCGAGGGTCCAAGTGGTAGATGGTACCAGGGCTACACCGTTGATGACACAAATCGGAATAAGACCTGGTCGAACATAAAAGAGGATTTTATTAAAGAAGTTAGGGGAAAAAGCCCTCTACGAAAGATAAAATTTAGGTTCAATAAAAGAAAGCAAGGGGACAGCGAAGATATCAAACACTATTACTACGTTCTATTGAATTTAGCAAATGAAATCGACCCGAATATGAACTTTGAAACATTCAAAGACCAATTTGAACAAGGATTGCATCCTTTATTTGCCGTGACCTACTACTTATTTGGCAACGATGCATCAAATTTAGACAAACTAAAAACTCTCGTCTTAAGATTGAGCGACGTCAGAGAAAGAGTACTGGTGGACAGAATGATCTCACAAACGGAGGTGCTTACTCTCTCTGAGACAACTAATTTTGCAAACAGGCGTCAGGAAGACGAACGTCAGATGGCGAATAACATAAGTCCAAAGAGAAATTACCGGACAAATTATCAAGCTCAGTATAGAGGCCACCGTGGAAACAGAGGATACAATGCGTACAGAGGAAACGGTGGATACTGTAACGAAGTTACTAATTCTTTTGTTAATATGTAGTATTAGAATAAAGAAAACAAGGCGCAGCCTCACACGCTTAAGTTACAATGCGTCTTCGCCACAGAATGGTGAACGCACCGCCGCGATCGATAAAAATTCAACGCGCAGCCACGGTAAAGTAAACAAAACAACAACGCGCCGTCGCGACTCGCGAGCTGGTAAACAGGGAATGCGCCGCGCGCTACATTGTCAGTTCTTCCCGGACCATCGCACCACATCTGCGAAGCCGAAAAGAACTTGAAACCGACTACCGACCGACGCTTCAGCCAGCAGAACGGTAAATTTTATTGTTCCTGGGGGCAAGCTTTGAAGGAATTTCAGAGTCGATTCCTTCGGACCGCCAATACAGGATGTTATAACACTGCTGGTTAACTTCGAGGGCCACGACTCCGAAAACCGCTCGGTGATTTGAGTTGTTTCCTCTGGACTGCCAGTACCGGATGTTATAACACTGCTGGTCAACTTCGGAGACTACAATCTCACTACTGCTTAGGTATTTCCGAACCGTTTCCTTCGGACCGCCAACTCCGGCCGTTTTAACCCCCAACTAGGCGAATTAAAAGGACGTAAATCAGTCTTAGTTGTAAAAAACTTGTCTAAACCACTAATTCTTGGAAACGACTTCCTGAACAAAAATAATGCTGAGATCAATTACGGCACAAAAACCGTAAGACTAACAAAAAATGACGCGACAGTAACGTTAAACTTCGGACAAACAGAATTCACAAATTGTATTAGTACAATGAAAATAAACCCCGTCAAGTCAGTCTCAAACCAGAGTACACAAACCCAAAGAGAGGACGAAGAAGAGGGATTACCGGAATTAATTTAATTCAAGAAAATCCAATAGATATTTTTCACAATGAGATATACAAGGTTTGCACGTCGCACGACATTGTTTTGAAACCCGAGACATATAGCCAGGTAGCATTGAACCTACCGGTCGATGTAACAGTGACCGACTTATCAAATTACGAATTCATAGAAAAAGATGAATTCTTACGACCTAGGGGAATACTTCTACATGAAGGACCGGACTTAAACAAAAACACATGGACAGTGCACGCAACTACAAAAAAGACTAACAGCCAAAAAATTTACAAAGGAACCACGATAGGGTATTTACAACGGAAGACCAACCATAACCTCAAAGAACTTGCCGTGCTACAAATAGAAGACGATAAAGAAGTAGTCACCTTGGAAGACCATAAAATCGGGCACATCAAAGACGAAAAGCTAAACAACCTCTTCAAGGAAACACTACTAGAATTTTCAGACGTGTTTTCTAAAACACCGAAGTACATGGGAAAAACGAACTTAGTTGAGCATAAAATAGACGTCGGGGATGCGAAGCCAATAAAAAGCAGAGCTTACAGGGTGTCACAAAAAGAAAAAAATATAATCGACCAACAAATCGTCGAAATGGAAAAATACGACATCATAAGACCCAGTCAATCACCATGGGCCAGTCCGGTCGTCTTGGTAAAGAAAAAGTCGGGCGAATCTAGGTTTTGCGTGGATTATAGAAAACTTAACGACGTAACAAGAAAATCAGCATACACAGTACCAAATATCGGCGACATCTTAACATACCTAGGCAATTCAAAGTATTTTTCAACGTTGGACATGTACTCTGGGTTTTGGCAAGTACCGATAAGCGAGGATTCTAAACAATATACTGCATTTCAAACACAAGGGCACGGACTATGGGAATTTAACTATATGAGTTTTGGACTGTAACGCGCCGTCGACATTTCAGGCATTAGCGGATAGGGTGTTTAGAGACATGAAATGGAAAGAAATACTTATATACATGGATGACATAATTATATTTTCAAAAACAAAAAAAGAACATCTGTTTAAGCTAAGAAAAGTATTTCAACGCTTGAGGGACGCAGGACTAACCCTAAAACCCAGTAAATGTGAATACCTAAAAGAAAAAAATAATGTTCTAGGGTACAGCGTCTCGCGGGAAGGCCTTCAGCCAGATGAATCAAAATTAATAGCGATAAGAAACTTCCCAACCTCAAAAAATGTAAAAAGTGTACAAAGCTTTCTAGGGCTGTGTAATTATTATCGAAAGTTCATAAAGAATTTCAGCCAGTTGGCCAAGCCACTATACGGGGTGACACATAAGGATACAAAATTCATCTGGGGCGGAAGTCAAGAGGAAGCATTCCAAATTTTAAAGGAAAAACTTTGCACTGCACCAGTGTTAGCGCACTACAATCCCGAAAAGCCGACGGAGCTAAGAGTGGACGGAAGTTTGTTAGGCGTAGGAGCTGTGTTGCTACAGGAATATGAAGAAAGAAAGAAGCACCCCATCGCCTATGCTAGTAGGGCACTATCAAAAGCGGAGAAAAATTACACCATAACAGAAATCGAAGGACTCGCGGCGGTATGGGCATTAAAATATCTCAGATCATTAATATATGGAAAACCGGTAAAAATTATAACCGATCATCACGCGCTCTGCTGGTTAAAAACTTTAAAGGACCCAATAGGCAGGCTAGCGAGATGGGCTATCACATTGTCGGAATTCGACTACACCATAGAACACAAGAGTGGGGTTGCTCACCAAGACGCCGATTGCGTAAGCAGACACCCAGTCCTGCCGCCAGAAGAAGTGGAAGAAGTAGACACGTTTCTGTTAGAGGCGATTGACATTCAAGGATTTCAAAACAAAGATGATGCTATAAGAGAGCTAGTGGAAGCTGTAGAACACCCGGAAAACGCAAGTATTGGACTAGCGAAAAGGGCCAAGAACTTTAGACTGGAAAATGGGGTCCTATACAAGATAAATAGTAACAATACAGGTCGTAGTAAATTGTTGGTAATCCCGAAAGAATTAGTAGGAGAAATTATGTACAGCCACCACTCGGAACCCCTTTGCGGACACCTCGGTATGGCAAAGACTTTGCACAAAATCAAGGACCGTTATTACTGGGACGGACTTCAGAAGGACGTCGAAAGGTTTGTGAAAGGCTGCGCAGACTGTCAAGCAAGGAAAGGACAGCAAAATAGAAAACCAATAGGACTGCTGCAACCGATCCCTGTGGGAACCCCTTTGGAAAGAGTAGGAATCGACTTATTGGGACCATTTCGAAAAAGTAGGAACGGAAATACTATGATTGTAGTCGCAACAGATTACGCAACCAGATGGGCTGAAACAAAAGCATTACCAAACGGAAAAGCCGGGCCCGTAGCAAAATGTATACTCAAAAATATAGTAACAAGACACGGGGCACCAAAATATTTACTTAGCGACAGAGGAAAGGTGTTTCAGTCGGAATTAGTCAACGAATTATTAAAGAAAATGGGTACAACTAAACAATTCACAACAGCATACCACCCGAGTACGAATGGTCTCACGGAGCGATTAAATAAGACACTGGCGGACATGTTATCAATCTATACAAACACACAACAGACAGATTGGGACGAATATTTGGGCCAAGTCACCTTTGCCTACAATACAAGCCGACAAGATACGACACAATTCTCACCTTTCATGTTGGTATACGGACGAGAACCAATATTACCTACAGAAGCAAATTTGATTCCCGCAGAAGGACCCTGCACAAGTAACGACAACCGAGAAGGCGCATTAGCGGCTAGAAATCAGGCAGTCAAGAATATACAATATGACAACAAACACCGGCACGTAGAATATGCCGAAGGAGACCAAGTAAATTGTCAGACACAATGTTAACAAGTGTATCTATCGCGCGTACGTGACCTCGCCGAGTCCGAGCAGTCGGCAACAGACATGGCTAGAACGTTTATCGTGCGTTTTGTTTACTTTGCACATTTTTAAGTTTTGTTGTTTTTTTTTTCTCTAACCTTTTGAGTTTTGTAGAATAAAACGTTTTGTAAAAGCAAGAAGTGCATCCTTAAATCTAACACACAAGTTGGCTTATTTATAAATTACAAGTTTGTACTTACATGATAATAAGTGCACAAACCATTTTGGACCGAGGGTACGTGTCAGGGTAGAGTTCCCTTAACTTTCGCGACGGAACCGTTTAGTTTCGCGGATAATTTCTGACTCCCCCCTTTCCGACATTTCTCTGCTATTTATTGTAAGGTATTGCGATCCCTTAGTCAGTTCAATTTCTTAATTGCTTGTCTTGGATCATTGTCCGAACAATTGATGACTTATTGCTAGTATGTTGATATTAATGCTGGATATGATTCCGACGTTCTGCCAGAAGCTAAGGAGGTGCTAGTATTTATGCTAGTCTCTCTTAATGGTTCATGGAAGATTCCTGTTGGATATTGTCTGTTAGCTGGATTAGCAAGTGCTGAAAGAGCACAACTATTAAAAAACGGTTTATCATTTATACGTGAGTCAGGAGTTATTGTAACTTCAATTACGTTTGATGGTGCCCCTGCAAATTTTTCTATGTGTTCCCATTTAGGGGCTGATTTGAGCAGCGCTGATAATCTAAAACCATTTTTTCCCCACCCAATAACAGGAGAAAATGTCTATATCCTCTTGGATCCCTCCCATATGATAAAATTGGTAAGAAATGCTTTTGGCTCTCAAAAACAATTTAAGGATATGCATAATAAATTTGTCAACTGGAATTTTTTGGAAAGTCTTGTAAAACGACACACATTTGAAGGATTGCATTTGGCCACGAGACTTCGACAACGACATATTGAATGGGCCAATAATAGCAAACGACGACGTCCTGTGTGAATGTGGGGAAGTACAGAATATGACACACCTAACAACATGTGAGCTGTGCCCCTCAACATGTACCCTCGATGATTTGTGGCTCGCTAACAATGAAGCTGTCGACGTAGCCCGTTTTTGGGCTGAAAGGCTGTAGTTTTGGACTCGGACACGAAAAAGTAAAGTAAGTAAGTAGAATGGGCCAAATAGAAAATGAGGGTTAAACTGGCCACTCAAACGCTAAGCAAAAGTGTATCTGATGGCCTTTTGTACTTAAGTGAGGATTTGAAAGATCCTCTTTTTCAAGATGTCACGCCTACTACAACTATAAATGACAATGGTGACGATTTGTTAGAGAGCAAAAGCTATTTGGATTTTGAAGCAGAAATAAAAGAAAATTTGGAAATAAATGATTATTCATCTGCTGCTTTGAATCTGACGATGTATACTGAAGATATCGTGCCTACATATCTGGACTCGTAGTAAGAGCAATGAAAAAATGTGTAACTTGTGCACAGTGTTTAGCGTTATTGGAAACAGATGAAGTTATCTCTGCTTTGCAGAAAAGAAAGCAATTTGGCAACCCAGATAGCACCAGATATTCCCAGAATGTTCTTACAACTTTCCAATATGAATATATATATCTGAAAAATCTAAGAATGTTATGAGAATATTCGGAATATATATGAACCCCCAGGAATATCCATAGTACAACCATTTGTAATATTCCTATATTAATAAGTTTTCATATACATGGAATATTCTAAATGGAATATTTATATGCTTTTAAATAAATATTTAGTATATATAAACTTCCTTTGATTAGAGTTAGATAATTGGCCGGCTTGATATTACCCTCATCGTTTTAGCACATTGCGCATGCATACGGGAGATCGGGACCGTTTTACTTACCGGCGCTTTTAATGCTTGTCAAATACGCGTTGACTGCAGGTTGAATTCGGCGATTGCTTCCTAGCGCTCAATATAGTTCTATCTTCTTCTTAACCTTAAAATTAGAAGAAGACAAAACATGTCTGGAGAGCTACATCTGACAGAGCGTCGACAGCTGTCAACTGTGTTTCATAACGTGATCCGTAAAGACCGTGCGCGTTCGTGCCTCTAACCAGTCTAACCTAACCAAAGTTTTCTGTTATGTTATAGCGTGGTGGTTATTGTGGGTTGTGGTTGTGTTTAAAGTAATTTTTTTTGGTTTTTGTCGATGGAAAAGAGCAGCGGAGCAGCGTGTTTTTGATGCTAAGTTCCCTAAAAACTTATTTTTAGCTTAAAACTCGTGTGAAATAGAAATTTGTGGGAGATGGAGGAGAGTCAAGTCGCGAGTGTCGGCAACTCGTGATAGATTTCAAAAGTAAGTTGAACCACATTTAGAACTGGAAATTGTACCTATATTTATTATTGTGTTTATTTGAACATTTTCATTTTCAATATGCCTAAAACTAAAAAGACAATTAGCAGAAATAGAAAATGGTACAGAAAACTAGAAAAGGAAAAACTCAGTGAATATTTAACTATGGAAAGTCAGGATTCTACCAATCAAGCTCATCTTAGAGGTTATGTTACTAATAGTGCAATAAGAACCAATCAAAAGACCAATGAGACTTCCTCCCAGGATTCAATACACTCTGTTGTAAACCCTTTGAACCCCACCTCAGGTTCTTCTAGTTATACAAAAGGTGTTAATAATAGCAATAGAATTAGTTCTTCAGATTCAGATTCTTCTAAAGATTATTTTATGGTCACTAATGAAGACATGCCAAGTGAATTTATTTCTGATGACAATGAGGTAACATCAGATGAAAAAGAACTAAGCGAAATTACTTGTGTCAGTAGCGATGTACCCCAATGTAATTATAGTCCTACTAATAATATTGCTCAAGTATATAGGAGTTCTGTTGAGTGTCAAGGTCCTCCCTCTTCTCTTGACAAATTGCGAACCTGGGCAATTAATTACAAAATTCCACACAATGCAGTGAATAATTTGTTAGGTATTTTATCAAATGCTACAAATGATTGTTTAAGGCAGTTGCCAAGAGATGCAAGAACATTCTTACTAACTCCAAGAAATGTTGTCACAAGAACAGTTGATCCTGGGACTTTTTATTATTTTGGACTACAGAATTCAATTCAAAACCAGTATTTGATAAATCAACTTGCCCCTTCTGACAAACTTATAGAAATAGCAATAAATATTGATGGACTCCCTTTATCGAGGAGCACATCCAGTCAATTTTATCCAATTCTGGGCATAAATAAGAGTTTGGATATAAAAGCACCAGTATTTACAATTGGTATATACCACGGCAATGCAAAGCCAACTTGTTTTAATGATCTACTTAGCGAATTTGTAGAAGAGGCAAGTGAGTTAACAAATAGTGGCATTAATATTATGGGAAAAAAAGTAAATTTCAAAGTATCAATGTTTCTTATGGATGCTGTGGCTAAGGCATATGTGTTAAATATTAAGGCTCATTCAGGGTATTTTTCATGTACCAAATGTACCCAAAAAGGAACATATCTTGATGATCGTGTATGTTTTCCAGATTTGCAATTTGTTAAAAGGACACATGAGGATTTTGTACTAAGAAATAATTCAGATCATCATGTTGGTGAAACACCCATACTAGCATCTATTCCAGGTGTAAATTTAATTGAAGATGTTCCATTAGATTACATGCACTTAGTTCTTTTAGGAGTTGTAAAAAAAATTATCTCTGGTGTTTGGATTTCTGGTCGTCCTTCTTGTAAGTTGTCATCTCGACAGATTAGTTCTATATCTGAAAATTTAGTATCTTAAAACATTATTTAGCATCTGAATTTGCCCGAAAACCCAGAACCTTGAACGAAGTGAAGCGCTGGAAGGCAACAGAGTTCCGTCAATTTTTGTATTATACTGGCCCAGTTGTGTTATTGAATATTGTAAACAAAAAAAAATATCAGCATTTTTTAACACTTACTATTGCAACGACTATACTTTCATCTCAATCATATTTGTCTTATGTGAACTATGCAGAACGGCTTTTAATCCATTTTGTTCAGGCCACTAAAAAAATGTATGGAACTAAACTTTTATCACATAATTTTCATAATTTGTTGCATCTTACTGATGATGTTCGACGCTTTGGACCAGTCGATAACTTTAGTAATTTTCCTTTTGAAAATTATTTACAAATTTTAAAAAGCTTAATCAGGAAACCTAACAATCCACTTTCCCAAGTTGTTCGGAGAATCAATGAAATGAACGTAATTCAAAAAATAGAACCAATAGTTTCAAATAACATATCTTTCAGTAAACCTTATATATCTTCAAATTTACTACTCAATGGGTGCAAAGCTCCTGAGTATAAAGTGGTTAAGGTTAACAGCATAATCCTTGCAAATAATTTAAGAGACTCTTGTTGTCTTTTAAAAAATAAAACTGTAGTTGAAATTAAAAATTTTGCTTTCTCAGTTAGTGATGATCAGCCTGTAATTATAGGCAAAAAGTACTGTGAGAAATCTGACTTTTTCAATACCCCTTGCAACAGTTCTAAATTTGATATTTACAGTGTTACCAATTTGTCTGATGAATTAAATCATTGGCCATTGTCTGATTTCCAATGTAAACTTGTCCGACTCCAACAAAATTCTAGATTTGTCGTTATACCCGTACTTCATTCAAACTAATAAAACCATTATAATATTTTTGTATGTTTTAGGCTGCTTTAGGTTACTTTTTTTTGTTATTTTTATATGCCTTAATTGTACAAAGTTGTATATCTATATATTAATGCTTAAGGACTTTTACTTTTAAGCACAGTTATTAGTTAATAGGTTTTATATATAAATGTCATCAAAATGTATCTCGTAGATGTCCTGGGTTGTGGCTAAATTTGTTACCTCTAATGAAATTGAAGTATTGCCAGAGAAGTGGCTACTAGCTGATAAACAAAGTGCAGTCTACCCACCAAATTATCCGAGATCAAGATTGGAGAAAGCAATTAGAACAGAAGAAGAGCCTAGTTCCAACTGGAAATGCTTTGAAGTAAAACTAATGACTTCAAAAATATATAAGAATTTCTTAAAGGCATCAGCAATTGCATCCAAAGCATGCATAACATCTGATTTAAGTGAATCAGAAAAGAAACTGCCAGCAAAAAGGCAAAGGAAAACTAGGGAGCTTTCTAGTAGCGAGGAAGAAAACGAAGAGGAATCTTCTTTGGATGACTTTCCAATTATATCAGCTAGTAAGTACATATATTTGCTAAGGTTTACTAGAATTTGTATAACTTAGGCCAAAAGTTGTACAATCAGGGTTCAAAGACGGGTTTAGCTGAACTCGTCTGGTACTTGAACCTGCCCATAAGAGTATTGCTGTCAAAAAGCAAATTAATTTGACAGTAATGCTTGGGTCAAGTACCAGTTGAGTTCAGCTGAACCCATCTTTGAACCCTGATTGTACTACTCGGCCTTAGTGTAAATTAGTATTTATCAAAATTTTAAGTTGAACTTAAATAAATTGTTTTCCTTCTTATACTATAATTATATAACTGTTTAATATTATATGTGTATGCTAGCATGTCTCAGTTACAGTAGAATTTATTTCTAGGAAAAGAAACAGCAAAATCAACGTCAAAATCAGCTAACATCAACTCTGTAAGAACAAATAAATCAGAAGGTAGGTAAAAATATAAATAATAAAATAACTTAACGTATATAAGTACACTAAACCAAATATGTAGTATTTTTTACCAGTAATTGGCGGCTAGCTCAATATTGTTTTGTTGTAGTGGCGATCACTCCAAATGGCAATGGAAATGGAAGTTTGGATATGTCTTCTGGTGCTATAATGTCAGAACTAGGTAAGGAAACGTTATTAATATTATTTTATTAGCATTAGAACTTGAAAAAAGATGGTTTCATAGTGGGATGTGGTCAATAATTTAGGGGTTTAGTTGTTCCCTTATATTATTTGCCTTATAGAAGGATTGTCTCTTTCTAGATAAGCTTTCCAAGAAGGTGATTAATTATTCAGTGAAACAAAAACGCATCTTAGAGGATCATGAAAAGGAACTGAAAGATATTAGAGTCAAAACTCACGAAAACTTTGAGTTGCTAACCCAAATTTTAAATGTATTACAAGGTGAAAATACTCTCAATAATGTATCTCAAACCACAGGCATATCAGTTGAAAAGTATTTTCCAATTAATGATGAAGAGACATTGCTAAAAGTAGAGCAACTAATAGTTGAAGATAACAATAATCGATTGTTACTAGTAAGATAATTACTTTAATATTTATTGTATCTGCTTTATTATTTATATGGATGTTTTTAGGCATTATAATTGAATAGATATCCATCAGCTAACTAGATTGGGTAGAAGTAGAATTTGGGCAGTTTGTAGCATGAATTTAAATTAGCTAGTGCTAGATATTAATTCCACTGCAACTTGTTTTACTTTAACACTTTATTTTGTTAGGTGTTAATATCACACTTTTTTATAACATGTGACGTGCTTTTACAGGTAGATTCTCTAGCAAAAGTGGGTGGATTGACTTTCAAAGAAGCAGTAAGACGGATTTTGCAGAAGCTACTCACAGATAACTTTATGTCCCAGTTCAGCCTGGTTGGACATAAAAAGAAAAAGCCATTTAAAGAAACTCAGCTTTTTGCTGCATTACTGGGTAAGAATTAACCACTTATTTATGAATAGTAAGTAAAGGGTGTTCAATAATTGTTATGGTCAGGTCACCTATGGATGGCAATTGTCACAAAAAACGTATGTCTTAGATAAGGTTGTAAACAATTATTCTATGACAGCAATCAGAATCAGCTTTTTCATTTCAAATCATATACGACATTATCTCCGCCCTACGTTCATGCTAGAAAGAGAGAACCACAGCCAACTACGACCATAACAGTTATTAAATACCCGGTACTTAGTACTTGTACAAATTTATAACTATGATTTAAAAAAAAACTCAATTTTGACCCAAAATTTTAATATTTTTCTCTGTTTCATAATTTGTTTAGTATATAGGTAACTACTTGTGCAAATATTGGATCTCTCTTTTTTGCTCAAAATTATTAAATACTTACCCCTTTAAGTTCATACATCAAGTAAAGTTAGTATTAAACAAAATAAAACTAAACATTTAAGATCATCTGGATGGTTAAAGCAAATTACTACATATTAATTGTTTATACAAGTTGATAAATATTTTAAAGCAGAGTTATGTCGTTGTACATAATCCGTTTGTCATAAATTATACAATATAAATGATATATGAATATATGAAGTTTTTTTTTCAGATGCCATCCAACGCCTTGACACACGAGTGACAAGTAAGGAAATTGAACAGCAGATTGCCATTTATTTAGCAAAGGCTACCGATAGAATTAAGCGACATAATAAAGATGTATTAACCTAAAAAAAATTAACTTTTATTTTACAGAAATCATCCATAGTTATTCCTTTTTGAATATTCATGGAATATATTACAGAGCACTTTATGAATCACTTAAAGATATTCATGTATCTGCTCATAATACTATCGGGTTGTGGTTGTTGATGTTGTGGTTGTCACAATAAATCAGTGGATATCTTGCAAATTAAATTGAAGAACGCTTGACAAAAAAATTGTAGGTATATGTAACACGGGAGTAGAGTGCGATAATTGCGCTTCGCTCAATTGTCGACCTCAGCTTCGCTTTGGTCAGACAATCTTCTGAGCTCAGCACAATAATCGCCTCTTTCTACTCCTAGTAACATAATATACTATTATTTTATGGTTGACTCTGCCTGTAAAACTAAAGCTTATGTATAATATTTTTTTAGAAATAGATGCAAACTTGTCAGTGACAACAATGTTGATAGTAGTATTGCCGAAAATACTCGTACTGTTAAAAAACCACTTCGGTCATCCTGTTCAATCCTTAATAAAAAGTCTGATAAATTGCACACAAAAACCATCAATAATAATAGAGAAGAATTGGTGAGTTATCTTTTTAAACAATTTTTAGTAGCTAAACTAGCATCAATGATTGCAATCTATTATTATGTTTTTGTTTTAGCAAGCTTCGCAAGAGTACATTGTTGAAGAGGGTGGCTATTTAACTTTGTTACAGCTGTCAACTTCTTCCGGATTACAAGCGGTTAAAGTCACTGAACTAGAAACTTCTTTTTCAAGTAACTCTGCCGCCTCTAATTTTACTTCCGAAAAAGCACAAAACTCTCCATTACTTAAAAAGCGAAAAAAAATTACTGATTTTGTAACTGTAACTCTTAATGACCAAGAACAACAAAAAATTGACCAGGCGTTGGCTAAATTTATATTTGGATGTAATTTACCATTTTCCATAGTGGATTCACCGCTTTTCAGAAATTTCATTAAATCAATTCGGACTTCATACGAAAATAGAATGCCTGGGCGCAAAAAGCTGAGTAATTCGTTGTTAAAAAAATGTTATGATGAATGCATTAGTAAAATCTACATTAATAACGGGTCCGAAGGTATTATTTTATGCGATGGCTGGAAAACTGCATCCACCAATAGCAAAATTTTGGTAACAATGCTCCATACAGTAGGCAGAAAAAAGCTTTTATTAATGCATGGGACATTACCATAGAGGCAGAAACTGGTGAAAATATAGCAGAAATTTTAAGCGAGTCTATTAGAATAGCAAAAGAACAATACAATGTTGAGTGCTATGCAGTGGTTTCCAACAATGCGAGTAATATTGTCACAGATAACATAATGTTCCGTTACCTAGTCTTGCCCCGGTCTCCCCCAGTACAATGTCTGAATAAGCAAAACCGGCAAATTGGGGTCATGATGTAAGTATTAGCAATGTCTGTATAAACAAGACCGGCGAACACACACCCACACACACTCCACTCTTGGACGGTGTTCGATGTACGCCCCGCCAGCGGCGGTGCTAGCGAGCTAAGAGTAATACAGTGCCTAATAAAGAAGACTTACTTGAGCTACAGTCTTGTTTCTCTTCCTACCTCTACTACGCTACCCCCTAAACGTGACATGGTGGAGGCGCCTTGTTGAATCCCGGGGCTACTGATCCCCATATCCGTAGCCACGCCCAGCTGCACGTCCCAGAGGAATGAAAAAAGCATATAACTTGAGATCGACAAACCCTATCAGCCCCTTCGAGCCAAGACACAGAAGTTCAAGCGTAGGAGACCCTTGGATGCAAGAAACAGATTACCTAACCCCTACGCTAGTAAATACAAGAGGGGAAGACGTAGAGCAGCCACAAAAACCAGAACACGATCTGGAAAATACTGTGAGAGAGACAGGTGAACGAGTACACCTTGAAAACAAAGAGAGAGTATTAGAAGTCAATCAGGGGATAAAGAGAATGGCGGACATTACCATTTCGACCGTTGAGGCAGGGGAAAAAACACCCGCATTACCTCAATTCATCAGCCCACCAACGTTCAACCCGGGCAGTGATTCAGCCCCCCAGATTATCAGCACATACGAACGAACGGCAGTGGCCGATAGCTGGAACGATGAGTTAAAAATACTATACTTTCACTCGTACCTGCAGGGCGCTACAAACATTTGGTATAGAGAGTATAAAGCAGCAAACCCTGACAGCAACTGGCAACACATTTGTCAAGCATTCAAGACTGAGTTTAGCGACGGTATTAACAGTCGCCATTTGTTTGCAAAGTTAAGGCAAAGGAAGCAAAGGGACCTGGAACAGACAAAGAATTATTTCTATGATCTAAGGGTCCTGTACGAAAAATACAAAAAAACGTGGATCTTGACGAATTCGTAGATATTTTTCAGAGTGGGCTAAAAGATATACCAAGAGCTAAATACTACTGGCTCACAAATCTTCCTAATAACCCACCTAGGAACTTGGACGAAGTCAAAAAACTTTGCATCACGATAGATAACGCTCCTTATCTATCTATATCTATATCTAAGAGTTCGCGACACCACTCAATTTTAGACCGCAGCATCAAATAGAAGAACAGGCCGCTGGACCAGTAGCACAAAGTCACCTTTTGGCAGTCCCCGCCCTTACAGAACCCCGCCATCGCTCAGGAGAGACTATGGCACAAACCATGCCAGTAATCCAGAAAGACAGTACCAATCCACGAAGACATATGACAACAGGCCCAGGTGCTACAACTGCGGTAAAATAGGCCACTTTGCTGCTGTGTGTAGAAGTAGACAGCAGCACCCAAACTCCATGGGGTGGCAAAACTAAGCCCCGTCACCCTCTCCACTCGGGGCCCAACGTGCTATAAGATACTATACATAAATGCTGTTGTGAACGATTATTACGTACCGGCGATCATTGACACAGGTGCGGAACTAAATGTGATAAGCCATCTCCTGATCAACAAAAAACATAGGATCGGAAACCCACCCACGTTGCTTGTGACAGCTGGCGGTCAGAAAGTAAGAAGTCTAGGCGAAACATTGGCATCACTGGAGCTCAGAGGCAATTACAAGAAAAAATTAGAAATTAAAGCAACGATATTGGAGAATACACCACAACCCCTTATTTTGGGCATGGAGTTCTTAAGGGAAATGCAGGCAGCAATTTGCTTAATATCCAACACACTCACCCTAAATCAAGATTTGGTGATACCGCTCGGGGCATAGCAAGATTCTGCACCCAAAAAACCATGCAAAACACGAAGCTGGATAGAAGTGATCCAAGAAATACCTGGGTCCATCTTCAGTCTTCCAAGCATCACTGCATGGGCTTTTGCAGTCTCTTCAGCTCCCAGTAGGAACAGAGGTGTGGGAAAAGCCATCAGGGACCATTACAAGCCATCAGGGATTACAGCACAGAAGAACTACCTATGGGCAGCACGGTCAGTTTGTTTAGGAAAAACAGACATACCCTACAAATGATAGTAAAGGAAGAGGGAAACGAATATATCCCTACTCAAACACTCCAACATTGCTGTAGGAAATTGAAAGATTGGGCAATACGAAATAAAATCAGTAAAGTGGCCATACCTAGATTGACATCAGCAAAACGTGGAAAACGATGACCGCTGATAATTAAGTTAAAAGCAAGGGAAGATTACACCCTGAAACCAGGAGAAGAAAAATCCATCAAAACAGCACCAGAACTGCCCTTGCCTACAGAAATGCTAATAGTACAAAATGAGGGATGGCTAGTACGCAACAACCTACTATGCAACATAAAAAGAGCCGAAAACTCTATATCGTTAAGCCTCAAGAACATAGGGCCAACTAGAAGGGTTATTTACAGGGGCACAACAGTGGCACGGCTAGAAGAGTCCAGTGAGTTGAGCACAAAAACACTCTTTACAACACAGAGAATGGACGAAGAAGTCGTGACGTTAGAAGACCACAAACTGGACCACATTAGGGACAAGCAGTTCAAAAGTGAACTGGAAAGTCTACTAGTTGAGTATAAGGATGTTTTTTGCAAGTCACCAAAATATATGGGCAAAACACAGCTTATAGAACATAAAATAGAAGTGACAGAGGATAAACCCGTAAAATGCCGCCCTTATAGAGATAAAGAAGTGTGGTACCACTAGGTTCTGCGTGGACTACAAGAGAACAATAAACCCGGTCACCAAAAAATCATGTTACCCAATACCACAAATCGATGACATTCTCACATACATGGGAAATGCCAAGTACTTTACAACCCTGGACATGTTCTCGGGATACTGGCAGATACCTATAGAAGAATCATCTAAACAATACACGGCTTTCACGGCACAGGGACATGGATCGTACGAATTCAACGTATTAAGCTTTGGTCTGTGCAATGCACCGGCAACCTTCCAACAACTTGCAGATAGAATATTTAGGGACTCAAGTGGAGGGACATACTAATATATCTAGATGATATTATTATTTATTCAGAGAACTTAGAAGACCACTTAGCAAAGTTACAAAAAGTATTCCAGAGAATGAGAGAAGCCAATCTGACCCTAAAACCGAGTAAATGCGAATATTTACAGGAAAAGATAAGAATTTTGGGTTACACAGTAAGCAGAGAAGGAATAAGCCCAGAAGAAGAATAACTTGCAGGGATCAAGAAATTTCCCACACCTAAGAAAACAAAGGACCTACAAAGCTATTTAGGATTATGCAATTTTTACAGGAAATTTATCAAGGATTACGCAGTATTGGCACGGCCCTTACATGAGGCTACAAAAAAGAACAAATTCTGCTGGGGTGAGGAACAAGAAAAAGCATTTCAGTTCTTGAAAGAAAAACTCACGTAATCCCCAGTATTGAAACATTACAATCCGAATGTGGGTTGTGCAATGCACACGGACGCCTGTACGGATGGGATAGGGGCAATTCTGCTCCAAGAAGGCAGTGACGGTCAAGATTACCCTATAGCATAATATATAAGCCGGGCCTTGTCGAAAGCAGAGAAACACTATTCGATCAGCGAGCTGGAATTATTAGCAGCAGTCTGGGGAATGACCTACCTATGGCATCTAATTTATGGACACCCTGTGAAGATCGTAACGGATCACCACGCATTATGCTGGATCCACAATATAAAAGATCACTCGAGAAGATTAGCACGGTGGGCTCTCAAGTTGGCAGAATTTGACTACACGGTAGTCTACAAAAAAGGCAGTAAGCTCCAAGACGCAGATTGTCTATCACGAAACCCGGTGGCAGGGTGGAGTGAAATTGAGTTGGACGAATTAGATGATATACCCACATTTACGGTGTCAACTTTAGACATATGAGATCTGCAGAATAAGGATAAGACTATACTAGAATTAAAATTAGCAATAAGCGACCCAGAAGCAACAAACTTCGACGCATTGACTCGTTTGATTAGTCCGTTAACTCGTTTGATTTGTGTTTTTAATGTACATGGGCCTAGTTACACTAGTAGACCGATTCCGATCGCTTAAATCCTCCAATTGCACTTTGTGCACATTTTGTTGTAAATGTGGGTGCGTGACCTGATAAGTTATCAGGTGCCGTAGTCACGTGATTGGTTTCGATTTTTGTCGGGGAAGCGTCGGTTTGTGGTCGTGTTTTTTTGTGTCAGGTGCCATGTGCCTATTTAATCACCCCACTTTGTGATATCGGTCTCTTTACCACTACAGCACTCGAACTGCCGACATCTGGTCTTTTTTCTGAGCGGTGTGGCGCGTGTGAATTTTTAATCCGTGATCATCTGGCCGAATTACAGGTAAATTGGTTTTGTGGTTAGTTCTTTTGAATTATTTTGTATCGGCCCAATTTTCCAACACAGCATTGTGTTCGGCCCAACCGGATATTCAGAGATTTTCCCAACCGGATATTCAGAGATTTTCCCAACCGGATATTCAGAGATTTTTCCGACCGGAGATTCAGAGACTTTCCGACCGGAATTTCAAGGGCTTTCCGACCAGAGATCCAAGGGTTTCCTGACCAGAGATCTGAGGGTTTTCCCGAGCAAAGAACATTTCAGTCGGGGATTGAATCAGCCTGACCTGGACTGCTTTGTCCAGAGTTTTCCGGACCAGCCCACGTGTTGGAAAAGCCGATCACCGGCCACAGAGTTTCAAAAGGTCAGAGTCGAACCACCACAATTCCTCACTTGATTTAGTTTTATTCAATTTTATTTTATTTTTATTTTTTTTAGTTATATTAGTTTGCTCTAAACAACTTCAACACTTGTCATCACCTCTGGTCACCTTTTTGGTTGCCGGAACAAGTGTTGAAGCTGTTTGTTCGTTTTCCCTGGTGTTCTGCTGTTTTCTGCCCTAGGTACCTGTCACCAGTCTCTGGACCCCATTTCCTACCTGGAAATCAGCGGTGGCCACTACTGACTGCTGGGAAGAGGATACTGGAGATTCCAGGACCCAAACATCGTCTTAAGAACTGGTAAGGGCAGTTAGAGACAGTTTGGCACTGGGAAAACTTTTCCTGTTTTTTTTTTTCCTTTATTTCAAATTTAGCTTTCTTTTTGTTTTTAACATTTTTGTGGCAACTTTGTAAATATTCTGTAAATTGTAAATATTGTAGTTTTGTTTTTTTTACTTTGTAATATACACGTGTGCATATACAACAAATGGTTCGTTTGATTTCCTGCAGTATATTCAAGTGTGTTCATTTATAGCCAATTATGAACTCATGCAATTAATCCACGACCTTGAGCAATCTAATTTAAAAATGTTGAAATCTCATTAACGTGAGGTTTCATCATAACAACACGACGAAAAATAAAGAATTTCAGACTGAAAGAGGGCGTCCTGTATAAAGCAACACAAACTAAGGAAGGACTGGAACACGCACTCGTTATACCTCGGTCACTTAGGAAAGAAATTTTGTGGGAAGCTCACAACGCACCTACCAGCGGACATATGGGGGTGAGAAAAACCATAAGTAGACTTACCCCCAAGTACTATTGGGATTCAATGACAAAGGACGTCAAAAATTACGTTAAAGGATGCAGGGTCTGTCAGGCAAGGAAAGGACCGACAAATAGAAAGCCACTGGGGTTACTCCAGCCAATAAAAGTGGGCAAGGTATTCGATAAAGTAGGAATAGACCTACTGGGACCATTCCGGAAGAGTAACCAAGGCAAGACAACGATAGTAGTGGTGACAGACTACGCGACAAGATACGCCATCACAGCGGCCCTACCTAACGGAAAGGCCGGACCTGTGGCAAAGTTTCTATTAGAACGAGTAATACTAATTCACGGCGTTCCTAGAAGCATCCTCAGCGATAGAGGCAAGGTATTTCAGTCCGAATTAGTGCAGGAGTTACAACAGATTATGGGATTAAAAAGCACTTTTACAACGGCATACCACCCCTCGTGCAACGGCCTAACTGAACGCTTAAACAAAACATTGGCTGACATGCTGTCACTATACTGCAACACAGAGCAGACAGATTGGTGCACTTATCTGCCATTCGTGACATTTGCATACAATACGGCCAAACAAGAGACGACACGTTTTAGCCCGTTTCAACTAATATTCGCGAGAAACCCTACACTGCCACTGGACGCCACCCTTCTAGAAACTGAGGACGAGCCAAACACGAGCGAACTACGAGAAAAAGCTTTACTACTAAGGGCCATTGCTGTAGATAATATTTACAAAAAACAGGAAAAGGACAAGGATATTTACGACAAATACCACAGAGAAGGTGAATTTGAAGTAGGGGATAGGGTGAAAATATTCATCCCAATCAGGAAAGTAGGAAAAAGCGAGAAACTACTGCTACGATGATTCGGACCCTACAGGATAATAAGGAAACTCAGTGAAGTTAACTATGAAGTAAAGTAAGTAAGGGAGATTTTACCATTTTATGACGAATGGACACTGGGGGATATATCCGAAGTAGTTTCAGACGTAGAAAGCGAGGAAGAGGAACAATGACTAGCACAAGTCGGTAGGTCCACAAGAAACAGAGAGAAATAAGGAGAAGCGGGAAAATATTGAACTTACATGACTCCATTATTTTTGTTCTCGGCTTCACACTTAATAAATTAGGTCTTAAGGGTATCTTTTAACATATGTAGGGTACAAACTCAGTATATTTCACATAGTCTAAACAATTAAGCATAAACAAAAAACATAATTTACAAAATACTTATTTAAGTAGGTTGATCGACCGTTACGCCCTCTCTCACCAGGACAGCACAACCTGAGAACCCAGAACACGAGCGACCATCCCGCGCATCTCGAAGATGGCAAGGAAAAACACATGAAGCCGCCACCACCCGCGAACTGAGTAACGGGTGCTCTGGTGCGCAGAAAATCAAGATGAAGCAGGACAAGGCCACCCTCCACGAATGAGCGCCGGAATCCAGGATAACCACATAGGGGACAACGATAGGGGCGAAATAAACTTAAGTTATGAATTGTCACATAATGTAAATAAAGCCAAATGGCACGTAGTCTATACAGTTAAGTTAAGGAGAGAGGTGGGAGATGTCACAGATAACATAAATTGCACTATGTTCCGTTACCTAGTCTTGCCCCGGTCTCCCCCAGTACAATGTCTGAATAAGCAAAACAGGCAAATTGGGGTCATGATGTGAGTATTAGCAATGTCTGTATAAACAAGACCGGCGAGTTGGGGTCATGATGTGGGTATTTAAACAGCGTCTCAAACCATCTAAGATCACTGGTCTCCAGGTCGGTCTTCGAGCAACAGTCCCAACTTTCTAGTGTCCGGACGGCTCGTTACCTTCTTGGAAGCCCAGGCTGAAAAGATAAGGGTTTATTCGCATACCACGAGGTGACCGTCTGAACTCTTAACACTGTCAGTACCTAAAGTAAGTCCTTTGGGCGTGTCGGTCATAGGAGCTCCCTGCTCGTATCGAGCGGGTTTCGCTTGGCGACACTTCAGGAGGGCTTACGCACCTACACCTACACATACCCACCTACACTCCCGTCTTGGACGGTGTTCGATGTAGGCCCCGCCAGCGGCGGTGCTAGCGAGCTAAGAGTAATACAGTGCCTAATAAAGAAGACTTACTTGAGCTACAGTCTTGTTTCTCTTCCTACCTCTACTACGCTACCCCCTAAACGTGACAATATGGTAAAAATGGGTTCACTTTTGAAACACGTACTATGGCACAGCACATGTAACAGCCATACGGCAAAATCTTCTGGCCAAAGATATTTTGGATAAAAAAATAGTAGACAAGGTTTCTCTGGTTTTGAAAACATTTAAATAACCTGAGTTTGAAAAACAAATAATAATGAAAGGAGGACACAGATTAAAGCTCCCTGTCGAGACAAGATGGTGTTTTTATCGCGACAGCATGAAAAGCTTTATCGAAAACTTATCACATATGAAAGAAATAGCAGCTTCCACCAAGACAATAATTAAAAGTTATGTCACAGAAACACTATGTAACGGAGATCGTGTGGCTCACAATTCAATTTGTGAAATAATTAATCGTTGCCAACAAAGCGATGTTTCTATCGCTGATGCTGCAGGGCTTTGGCTAACCATTGAACTTCCTGATAAATTTGCTTCGAAATAAGAACAAAGAAAAGAAATGGCTATAAATATATATTCGTTGGCAGCATATCCAACTTATGATAGCGCTAAATTATCAACAAAACATAAACGTCAAATAAACATATTTTTTTTAAAGGTGTTAAATTCATAGGGAATTGAAGAATTTGATCGCTTTAATTCAAATACCAGTAGGTATTATTTTGAAATACATAAGATTTTTGTCGATAATATTCTGAATTAATTCACAGGTATGTTTGCAGTACTTTCCGAAAAGAAAATTTCCAAACCATTAATATTTTGGCGAATGGCAAAAACTGAATTCCCAATTTTCTCTAATGTTAAATTCACTTTGTATTTTATAATATTTTCTATTTTATTTGTTAGTTGTGCTACTTGTAGGTGTTTTTATTTGATACTTATTTTCTGAAGTAATAAATCTGTGTAATAAATTTTGTAACATGTTTTTACGCTACGAACGCGTTTGAAAATAAATTTTAAAGGTTATATTCTAAAAAAATGATGTAGATAATAATACTTAATACTATCCAAGAACGTATATTTCTGGATAATATTGTGCACTAGATTTTAGTGTATTAATTACATTTGTTACATTAAATACACGAAGAATTTAACTACATTCTTCCATTAATTACATGTCATTAATTACATTAATTACATATATTTGCTACGTCGTCCATCCCTGCTTGCCATTTGTCAATCATGTCAAGCACCGATAAGGGAGATAGGGCACAAAGAGAAATCATTTCATTGTTGGCTTGGCGCAATTACACGTGTATTTTTTGATATAATTTTTCTTTTTTCTTGTAAATTTCGAATTTAAGTATGGATGACGGATTGCTCATAGAGCAAGTGTCGCTTGTTCCCGCGCTATATAACAAGAAGGATCTGCGTTTCAAAAACACACTGGCCAAAGAAGCGGCTTGGAATACAATTGCCTCCAATGTAAAATGTTCCAGTAAGTACAGATATTAAATTAATATTAGTGAAAGCTTACAATGTGAAACAATTTTTTAGCGGATGAGTATGAAACACGATGGAAATCACTCAGACAGAGATACACTCAACTCAAGAAGGAATTGAGGGAACTCATACTTTGAGGATATGACCTTTTTGGACGCATTTATAGCATCCAGAAAGTAATAAAAAAAATTTAAATGATTTGGGTACTAGATTTTAAATTTTTAAACTTTGATTCTGCAGAACTATATCAAATGTACGGAGGGTGTCAAGTGTTTCTGTGGGTAGTAGCAGCATAGCAGGAGGGTCCAGTGACACCCAGAGCCCTTGGGATACCATCAGTACAATTCTAGAGGAAGCAGATATGGTGGTATCCGACAATGGCGACAATGAAGCCCCCTCAGAACATAGTGTGACAGTGACAGCTCCCTCTCCAAAAAGATTAATGGAATCTGACTCCTCCCTCCAGCGAAGTAAGGTTAAAAAAAAACACTCCAAGAAGAAATGTGCCAGTCATTAACAAGCACCGTAAAGAAATTTGAGGAACAATGTAGTGGCCAGGATGACCCAGATGTTCACTGTTAAAGAGTCTTGCTGCAGACATGAAAGTGTTGTCTGCAGCCTAAAAAATTAGTTTTAAGGCGAAAGTGTACCAATTACTGGGAGATAGTGGATCAGTACCCAATAAGTTTTATATTTTAATATATAAAACGAATTCGATCGAAGATCGAGAGCGTGTCGGACGTGTTCTGCTTGTCGCGCTGGGAATCTGGGAGAATCGGGTCTAAAACTTACTTTATTTTTGTGATTTTTACACTTCTCTACGCGCCGAATTCCGAGAGGATTAGATTAAAGACGTAATAAAGTCTTAAACAGTTCTCTTGTGATAAAGAAAAAATGTGTTATATCCGTTATCGGTGCAATTGTGTTGAAGGAATTTCAATATAAAAACTTTTTGTTTGGATTTATTCGGCACTGTTTACTTGGCACCCAGTTGCTGAGTGTTTACTCTTTTTATCTAAACCGTGGGAAATAAAAGTAAACACAAATTAGTTAAATGCAAATATTGAAATAATATTATCACCAAGACGCAAGAGAGTATCTTCTGTCATGGAGACTGCTGCCGGATATCATAGAGGCTGTACCAAGTTGAGTCATAAGGAATATGAAACATACAGAAATAAGCTGGACAAGTGGACTTGTTATCGGCTTATTGTATATGGCTGGCTACCACAGAAACAGCAGACTAAACACGCTTGATTTTTGGGCTCTTGATGGACCTGGTATTGAGCTATTTAGATTGACAATGTCACGCAATAGATTTCACTTTCTTTTACAGAGTACACGACCCCAGAGAAAATTATTAGATAAACTTGCACCCATTAGAGATGCAGTTGATAATTTTGTTGTTCGGTGCAAAACTAATTATTACTCTGTTGGAGAATATGTGACTATAGATGAAATGTTGCCACCATTTAGAGAAAAATGCTCATTTCGACAATATATTCCTAGCAAGCCCTCTAAATATGGAATAAAAATTATTTCCCTTGCAGATTCGAAAGGGTTTTATGCGCTAAATTTTGAAATATAAGTAGGAAAGCAACCAGACGAGCATTTCCAACTCGATAATAGCGCGATTTCAGTAGTAAAGAGACCATGCGAACCCATCAAAGAAAGCGGAAGAAACCTAACTGGAGACAACTTGTTTACAAGCCATGAGTTAGTCACTGATTTGCTAAAAAGCTACAAGCTTACGTACGTAGGTAACGTACGAAAAAACAAAAAACCATTTCCTCTTAGTTTTGTGTCGGTTCAAAACCAAAACACTGCACCTCACAATTTGCGTTCAACAAAACACCATAATAACACCATATTTCTAGATGAATATCACAACTCACTTGTACCACTTTACACTAGTGAGAAACGCATTGAAACCCATATAAAACAATTAATACCCAATTCAAAAAATGTGCGAAACAAACGAGGACTATTCAATCCGTTAGGTTCATTCATTAAATGCATAACAGGCTACTTAGATCAAAATTATGCTGAAATTCTGAATAGTAAAATAAGTCAAATCGAAAGTAATAAAAACAAATTAAAATTAGACTGTTAATCACATAAATCTAATGGACCAAGCAATTAATAATTTTAAAGAAATTATAACATTACCCACAATCAAAAGAAATTGAAAGCTCGCATTGCTCAAATTGAATATGTGTTAAAAGAAGTCAACGTACACAATACTAGATTGGCTCAATATTATCAAATATTCAATATAATTAATCAAGTAACTCTACTATGAATGAATGAATGAATGTAGTTAGATGGGCTCCCTACGGAGAAGACACTTAGGCCGCTAGCCGGGCCCATTGTGACCCATCACAAGCTAGTACCCCTCCAATTCGGTGGCCCTGACAAAGCTGCAGAGCCTCCTTGGCCGGGTACCTTGAATATCTAAGGGGTTGATCACACTCTTACCCCAAAGCTCTTTTCTGATCGTCGCAAGTGCCGGGCACTGTGTGAGAACATGTGTCGGAGTTTCCTCGTCTTCCTGACACAAGCGACATATCGGATCCTGTGACAGACCCAGAATGTGCATGTGTCTTGTCATCTGACAGTGACCCGTGAGAAGTCCTGTCACATATCTGAGGTCCTTTCTGGATAATTCCATCAGTGACTTCGACTTGTTCTTTGAAAAGAAGCCCATGAGACATCGCGACTGCCGCATGCCTCCGGCCTCCTCCCAAGCAATATCGGATCTTTGCCAGAAGATACGGCCCACAATGGCGGATCCGACCGCACCGGCAAGTCCTACAATAGGTTCGGGCCCTACGGGGCTCTCTTTGGAGCCACATAGGGCCAACCTGTCCGCCTCCTCGTTTCCCCTAACACCGGAGTGCCCTGGGACCCAAGTTAGGCGTACCTTGGCCATCCGCGCGAGCGACAAGAGTGTTTTCTTACACTTGAATCAGCTTTTAAGGCAGCCATTGCTGCCTTGCTGTCCGTACAGATAAATATATCCTTCCGGTATAGCGGTGAGTTTAAAATAAACTCCCCGCATCGGATGATCGCAAAGATCTCGGCCTGGAAGATGGTACAGTGGCAGCCTAGAGGGAAGCTAAGCCTCGTCCCCGAAGTTGCACCATACACACCTGCCCCTGCCCCCGTCACGGTTTTGGATCCATCTGTAAACCAGACGTCTCCATGCGACGGGAGGATAGAGTTTTGAGAGAAATTCCAGTCCTCCCTCTCGGGTACTACAAACTTTAGAGATCCGCTTGACAGAAGCGTCGGAGGCACCCGATCCTGCTTCATCAACAGTTCCGGGCACTCCCTCAACGGCCCCCCAGCCCCCGAGATGACCCCACGGTTCAGCTGAGTCTGTAATCAGCATATTGAGACCTGCCAGTCTGTGGGCCGCCCTGGCGGCTTCTTTTTGTATAAACAGGTGCAGCGGCTCGAGCCCACATAGCCGCTCCAGTGCCCTTGTTGGGGCAGTTTTCATTGCACCTGTAATACAGACACAGACAAGTCTTTGAACCCTGTCCAACAAGGCTCGTGACTTGGCCGTATCCATAGCTCCGGACCAAACAATCGCTCCGTATGTTATCATTGGGCGAACAACAGCGCAGTAAATCCATCGAAGGATTCTCGGCTGGAGTCCCCACGTGGTATCAAAGGCCCTTTTGCACGCCCAGAGAGCATTGCGGGCCTTCCCGATTTTGACTGCAAGGTGCTCGTTCCAGGTCAGCCTGGAATCTAGAATGACCCCTAGGTATTTGACCTGGGATTTGTACCCCAGAATGCGGCCAAACAGATTTAAGTCCGGCAACGGCCCGAGTTTTCGTCGTCTCGTAAAGATGACGACTTCCACTTTTTCCGGGTTCACAGAAAGCCCCTCCCCCTCACACCAAACCTGTGTTGATTGAAGGGCAGCCTGGATATTCCTCGCCAGGCCCCCGACGGCACGACCACTCTAAAGAATGGCCACATCGTCCGCGTAGGCCTGGGCGTAGACATCTGCGGAGTTGAGTCTCCACAGCACTAGTATCAACAACTAGGCACCAAAGAGTGGGCGAGAGAACGCCCCCTTGGGGGCATCCCCTGGCGACCCACGCCTCCGACGTGACTGCGTTGAGCTCCGCAAAAACCAAACGGTTGGACAACATGGTTTTCACCCACCCGGCAACCACCGGATGGGCCCCACGCCGCTCAAGGGCTTGGCATATCGATGCAAAGGAGGTGTTGTCAAACGCCCCCTCTATATCCACAAACGCCGCCAGGGTGGCGCATCCGGGCGCTCTGCCCTTCTCCAGCCTCTGTACGAGGTGATGAAGGGCGGCCTCCGTAGACCTACCCGCCCTGTAAGCGTATTGCTTCTCGTGTAGAGGAGCCACAGTGAGCAGCTCCTCCTTAATATGACGGTCCACAATGCGCTCAAGAGTCTTCAACATGAAGCTCGAGAGGCTGATGGGACAAAACGATTTCGGATTAGAGTAATCCGCCTTTCCCGGCTTAAGAATGAACACGACTCTCACTCTTCTCCAGGCCTCAGGAATGTACCCCAGAGTGAGTGATCGCCTAAATATCCCCAGCAGGACCAGGGTCATCTCCTCCGGGCTCCTCTGGAGAAGCGCCGGAAAGATACCGTCAGTCCCCGGGGACTTAAACGGGGCAAACGAGCATATAGCCCAGTCCGTGAGTATTGGCCCCACCTGACTCGACCCCGGGAAGTGAGTCCCAAGCATGATGCCTAGGGTCTCCTCCGGTGTCTCGGTAAAGCCCCCCTCCGGCCGGGCCACAGAGCCCAGGCGCAAGCACGACTCCCTCCTGAGGATCCGCGTTAATCTGGACGCCTCAGTGGTGTCCTCAATGTCCGAGCAGTACCACGTATCCACGTATCTCTACGGGAGTCTCGTATCGCTTTCTTGTAGAGCTTCTGAGCCAACTTGTGGTTGTCCCAGTGTTCCACAGTATTGATCCTTTTTGCTTTGTTAAAAAGCTTACGGACCTTCTTACGGTGTCTCTCTAAGAGAGAGTTCCACCATGGCGTTCCTCCAACTACCCGTTCCTTAGCCGGGCAGTTGTGCTCGTATGAGGCTAGTACGGCGGCGTTGAGTTCCTCGACCGAGGCCTCAACGTCCTCTGCCGTGCGCGTCCTTTTATACATGACCCTTATCCTACTGGCCAGCTCCTCGCTGTAGAGGCTCCAGTCAGTAGTCCGGGGGTTCCTGTAAGTGGAAGAGGGGATTGTGCTTATCCCCTCGACATCGAAAAGGATGTGTCGGTGATCGGAGAGGGAATCCTCCTCCGACACGCACCATCCCTTTACTTGTTGTTTTAAGGGCCCACCGCAGATCGTAAGGTCGATGACAGACTGCCGCCCCGGCATGAAGAAGGTCGGCACGGTACCTCTATTGAGGACCCCAGACCCCCTGCAGAGAAATTCCAGCAAGTCCGCCCCTCTCCCGCTGGTCCCGGCGGAGCCCCAGAGCTCGTGATGAGCATTGGAGTCACATCCAATTAATACTGGAGTGTCCTCCTCTGCGCACCTCCTCACGAGAGACTCAAGTTCGACCGGTGGACACACCGAGTCTCCCGGGAAATATGCCGAACAGACGACACAGTCCCTAATTGTGCCATTGATGGACAATGGTACCCTCACTGCGACCAAGTCCCTGGTGCAAGCACCAGTCATTGGCAGCGCCTGTATGCTGCGGGTGGCAATGCAGGCACGAGGATTCGGTGATGAAGAACAGTAGCGAACCGTCCCCCCCATCGCCCCGAGCCCTCTGATCTGGCCCCGAAACAGGTAAGGTTCCTGGATCAGTCACAGCTCAGTTCTTTTATTCTTCTACAGAGGAGCGCCGTTGAGGCTCTCCCGTGCTGAAGGTTTATCTGAATAAATCTGCCGCCGGCGCGCCCTACTCTCGTTCGACCACAGTCATGTTCTGGCCATCTTCCGAATCAGAAGACTCCTCGTCCGACGAGGCGGTATGTCCCCTGGCTTCCGGTATCGGGGCGCTATTCAGCGCCCCGCCCATGGCCTCGGTTTCTCCCGCCTCCCCTGAACCGGGGGGAAATCCCGCTCTCACGGGCTCCCCCACCGACTCCAGGGTTTTCCCCAAGGTAGCCTCCGAGACGGTGACAGCCGCGACCTACCCCTGTCCTTCGACAGGAGCGAGGGGCTGATTACTTACCTCCGAGGCACCACCCTCGTTTTCATTTCTCGAGGGCGAGAGAATTAACAGCCTCGCCCTCGTCAGTCCGTAGAAAGGACGGTACCCGTTGTTTGCTCTTCTTTCGAAGGGCTACTTTGCCTTCCTGGCTCGTTCCAGCACCGCTGTGAGCCAAGGGTGCGTCCACGGGGGGCCCCCCAGTACTCCCAGCCGCCGTCGACGGCCCCGGGATCGCGGCAGCGGATCCCGCGGTTAAAGCGGCAGCCGCCTGTCGGCATCGCCTCTTCTTCCTAACTCTACTATATCAATCAATCTATATCATCCTTGATAAAATCGAAGTTAAAGCATTAACATTTTCTAAGATCAATGTACTTCATAATTCTATAATAAACCCAGCCGAACTTCTTTCGAAAATAACTTAAATCAATTCAAAAATACAAAACAGTAAATTGCCTATAAGTGCTGAGTCAAAGAATATTTTATATTTAGAGAAAGTCATTAAAATCAATAGTTTTATAAAGAACTCTGAAATTTTCTTTGTATTGGAACATCCACTGGTAGAAACAGAAACGTACCAATACTATAAACTGTTTCCTTTCCCGACTCCTATTGATAAAGCGACTTTCACTGTTAATATTCCATATCGACCTTATTTATACCAGTTAATACTATTCGCCAAATTAATTGCCAAAATAGGATCGAAAGTATAGCACTTCTCGGATCATATCTATTGGAGGTACCACCAAAGTGTAAAGTAAATATTGGGGAAACGCTCATTGAAAATTATGAAGAAATCAAGTTGGAATTCAATCTCCCACGATTAAACTGGTCCAATATCGATCATCAAAAACAGATCATGTTTAATCCCAGAGCTGTCGGTAGTTGAATTACTTTAATTGGAAAATGTAGTTCAATTAATTTTAAGTAATTGAACTACTTTCAGAGTAGTTAAATTACAAATAATGTTAAAGTAACTGGAACTACTTGTTTTTGAGGTTAGATACGATTGTTGTATTTTGCGCGGTCGAGAAGTAGCGGTATACACGTTCCCACGACAGTCGACAATATAAACAGTGTTAAATTAACCTATAGTAATAACACCATTTATATTTATATTAAATTCTAATAGTTTATATTTCAGGGTCATTTCCTCGTACGATTAGTTATTTTCTTTACAGAACTCGCTTGTAAAGATTTTTATACACACCTATATTTATAGGTTTATTCAACTAATTCTATCATGTTGCAGATTACATTTCTGATCGTCATGGACCAACACCAAGACCAACGTTTACTAGAAACAGAAAACAACTTTAGTATGGTTGACGACGTTGACATCACACTCACTGATTTCTGTTCTGACCTGGCTTTAGAATTCGAGGATATTTCCGACATTGAAGATCCGACATATACTCCAGAAAGTTCCACCTCATTACAGAGAAAAGTAATTCCCAATATGTTTCATATAAGATCAACAAATAAAAAAGACGTCATTGGGGAAAGTTCTAAAGAGCATCGGATTGAAGTGTTTTCGCCGTCTTCAGCTAGCGACAGTAGCAATACTCATTTGTCAACTGCTTCAGATTCTACACAGACTTCAATCTCAGCTCACTGGTTAGATAAAGTAAGTGCTTACTCTTATCTCGATGGAAAATTTTATAAGCCTGTCAAGCTGCTCGAAGAAAATAAAAAAGTACATGGACAATGTCAGCTCTGTTTGCCAAAAGTTACTATTATAAAGGCTCAGTTGGGAGTGTCTACAAATTTCCTCATGCATTTGCGTAGAAACCACGGACGCGCCATAGAAGATTACAATACCCATAAAGCATCAAAATTAAGGAAAAATTTGTTGAAAAGTAATCGTGAATGTACAAACGGCGATTTAGGAGAAGACAGCGGTCCACCTCTAAAAAGGAAAAAAAAATTAGCGATACATTGAAACACAATGCCTCCATTGTCTCACAAGGAAAATTTGATAGAAAAGTCTTGTCATTCATAATAAATACAATGACACCACTAAACATTGTGAACAATCCCTCATTTGTGTCACTATTCGAAGGAATGGGTGTCACTGTCATGCACAGAACCACAGCAGTAAAAAGAATAAAGGCTCTAGTCGCTGAACACATTACACAAGTGCGCAATGATCTGTCCTTAGCCGCTTATGTATGCACAACAGCAGATGTGTGGTCGACCAAACAACGAAGCTTCTTCGGAGTCACAGCCCACTGGATAAAGGATACTTATGAAAGGTGTTCAGTAGCTCTAGCATGTCGACGGTTCAATGGAAGTCACACATATGACAAAGTCTCGGAAATGTTAGAAGATGTTCACTCCCAATTTAACTTGGATTTGGATAAGTTAGTTGCTACGGTCTCAGACAACGGCTCCAATTTCGTTAAAGCTTTCAAAGAATTTGGGCCCACTTCATCTGAAGAGGAAACAGTCGATGGCCTTGTGGATGAAGAGTTCGAATTGTTAATTAGCAACAGCAATACTCTTCCAAAACATGTCCGATGTGCCAGCCACACTTTAAATCTTATTGGCACCGTGGACGTTAAAAATGCTATACAAAAAAATACGTCGTTACGAACAAGAAATACAAATGCTTTAGCGAAATGTAACGCACTTTGGAAAATGGCTGGACGACCCAAGAACAATGAAGTAATCCAGAGAGTATTGAAACACACATTAAGTTATCCATCCGTGACTAGATGGAATTCCATGTATGACTCTATTGTACAGATTGTGAACAGCAGGTCACAGTTGAATAACTTATTTGAAGAACTTGGAATTCAAAACCAAATGTTTAAAGAATCAGAATTGGATTACTTAAGTGATTACTGTAAAGTTTTGGAACCCTTAGCAAGAGCAATTGACATTCTCCAAGGGGACCAGAACACATTTTTTGGATACTTATTGCCCTGCTTAGGATCATTGCATAAGAAACTTACTAGGATTCAAATAGAGATAGATCACAAAAACATAATTCGCCCACTTTTAGATGCATGTGGTTCTGGATTGTTGAAACGATTTGCTGTATACTTTGATTTTTCGTCAACCGAAGCAAAAGAAGCAGTTATAGCAGCGATTACATTACCCCAGTTTAAGCTGCGTTGGAAAAGTTGTTTCGAAAATTTTTTAGAAGAAGTCCTTGACGTGAGTTTGGTAAACTTTATAGTTCAAATATTCAAAAACATAAAATACGACTTTTTTGAATTAGAGTCTTGTAACCCTGACCCTAATAAAAGTCACACAAATTCGTTTAGTTATAACAATAAAAAAATTGAACTTGAAGTTCTGCAGTATCTTAACGAATCCTCAACAGATAACAACATCAACACAAAAAAAGAAAAAAAAAAAAAAAAAAAATATTAAGATGCGGTTTGCGCAGGCTTATTAGTTAGTCATTTGTCTATTTTCTAGTCTACAAAAAGTCATATCATTGCATTTAAATTTTTTGAGAAAATTCATTATTTTGGTTATAATATCAAATAACGCCCTCTACAGGCGGCCGTTTATGTCACAACTGTCATTATCAGAAGAAACCTAAAAGCCCAAGAAATGCTCTTTTCAATGATACCAAATTTATCCAAATGTATTAAAGACGTTTCGAAGTTACAGGCATTTATTTAAAACAACATCCAAATACCCCCCACCACTTTATTTCGAAAGATAGAGAAAAATGTTTTTTTCAAAAAATGTTCGACTTTAAGATAACATTATAACGCAAATACTTTTTTGTTACATTTATTGGGGAAAATCACAAGAAACGTAACTTTATGTAATTCAAGATGGCGCAAACGCCCTCTGGTAGCCATCTTGGAAACTTGAAAATAATTTCCAGCATTTTCCCTTGCCTACTTAACCTATAATTTTTTTTACCGTAACTCTCTACGATCATTAGTTTCGGAGGTACAGCCGCTTACCTCGCTTATTTGCCCACCCTGTACAATGTCCCATACCTATCTTCAACTGTTTCGGAAATATTAAGTGTTTTCAGATGTATTACAAAAATTAACATTAAAAAAAGAAAATTATTTTATTTCACAAATTCGCTACATTACACTCAATATTTATTTTCGCAAACATTTTGACCATCTCTTACATTGAAATTAATGATTTTTTGTTTTTTTTACATTATTTGAGGAAATAAATAAAGATAGCAGAGGATACTGCCACATAATATTGACATCTTGATTAACATTGTTGTATTAATTCAATTTATGCCCTTGTGTGGGGTTGCTAGTCCTCCATCGGGCGCCTCCCCAGGTGGCGGATAGGGGAAAGCCTCCCAGATATGGGTGGTACCGGGGAAATGAAATACCCCGGGCGGACCAAAACTAGCACAATAGCAACGTCTGTACCCAGTGCTACACGTGAAATTGGTTTGAGCATGGGACAAAAAAGCAATTAAAGGGAAAAAAATTAGATTCAAAGGTAAACCTTGGTTCAGTGGACTAGCTTAGGACGCGTGTGCAAATACTCGACTAACTCAGGGGTTCAAAGCGCCACCAACTTTAAGCAGGTACAAAGTTGGAAACCTTTCTGATGTTCCGACAGTCCCCTGGCCCAAAGTACAACAAAATACAACAAATTACTATTACTTACGTGACAATGCAGCCGGTGAACTAAGTCTATTGCCAATTATATGTTGATAATTGGCTTATTTAAAGGCCCTGTGACTTGTACATTAAAACAAAGTGGTAAAAGAGATTCAATGACGTATATTGAATAAATAATAAATTGGGTCGGTCCCAATACAATCAAAAAAATAAAATAAAAATGATCAATTAAATAAATAGAGTTAAAAATTAGAGATAGATCTGAGCGATTTGGCTAGCACAATCTAGCAATACTATAGCAATACTATTTTCCTGATGGCTTTTATAGATATTTTAAATATATTCACGATAGGGGAAAAATCAGGGTGGTTAGTCAAAGGTAAGGGAGCTTGCCTGTCAACCTTCGGTGAACCAAACTGCTCCACTGGGAGTTCAACTCAGTTCAGTCTCGGGAGGTTTTCTATGGCTTGGAAGACTGCTCAGTAACAGCCCCCAGAAGTATGGAACTTGGTGGCCTACTCTGGACTACAATTTGAATCCGCGTGGATAAAGCCTCACCGAAGAACCCTTTCAGGTGGTCAAAGCCTCACCGAAGAACCCTTTTAAAGCAAAGAACGAATAAGGCCCTGGCTTTCTCCAAAAACCCTATAGCTACCTTTCTGATGGTCGAAAGGGTAGTTTTTTTTTTCCTTTCCTCCCTGCCCCCAAATCGGCTACAAATTTGGCACAAAACCTGCACAAGCACATTTCCATAAGATTACAACCCTTGACCAAGAAAGGAAAACTTACCCCAGCTGCAAATTATGAGGACCAAACAAATCCGCCTGAAGCGACAACAGACCACACAAAATCCTCACTAGATGAGTTCAACAAAATGGTGGCTCTGGTTTGCTGTTGGTCTCACCACTCACAGCAAGGTCACTGGTCAAAAGGAAACCAAAATGGCTTCCCCCCGAGCTTAAATAGCCAGGGACACAACCGGAAGTCAGGTGGGGAAATTAACTACGCTAGAATATTCCAAAAACCAATTTGCAACAAGAAACAGTAAAAGAAAAGCCAGATCAAAACACACTGACAGCCGAACTGAAGCTGACAGACAGAACTCTGACAGCGACAGCCCGCTGACAGCAGTGAAACGAATTTAACCAACCAAAAAAGAAGAGAAGAGATAAGACACCTGTAACGCCATCTATTAACGGACTTGAAAATTTAAGATATAAACAAACGTAAAGAGGTAAACAGTAGTAAACAAACCAAATTAAGCAATATGGATTAATGAATTACAAAAACCACCAGGTAAGTCCCTACGGAGAAAATTGAACCGTAACAACTCCCCCTCTCCCAAGTTAGGAGATAAGCTACAATAAAGTAGGTTATCGACGATGATCAACCCACAAATAAACCAAATATTATCAATAATAACGCCGAAATCCCATCGGTCTCTTCATACCACCCCTGGCATGAAGGCTAATCAAATGATCAAATGAAACCAGAATCTCACTGGGCTACCCGTACCACCCTTGGTACGAACGAAAGCTTGAGACACATCAAGCACAAAGGAACCGAACCTATCACAAAATAAAATTAAAAACAAATAAAATAAAAATAATGGCAAACAACTCCACAGCACCCCGCCCCCCCCAAAGAAAGCGACAGCGGACCCCGCCCCGCCACGGAAACTCTCACTGGTCTGAGTTAAAGAGAAAGATGTAAGGGATAAACACTAACTGGCATTGCGTCATACTCCGTCAGTGGGAGGGACCTCGTATACCAGTCTCAGTGTGAGCCTCAGCCACGAAACAAAGACCGCCGCCTACTCCCCAAGGAAAAACGAAGCTCCATGCAGTCAACCGCCAGGTGGAAAATAGAGGAAAAAAAAAGACAAACTACTAACTGAAAAAGAGAAGAAACCTAAGTCCACCAACAAAGGGAGTGATGTTAAAGGAACCACTTCCAACCTGAAAGATGCCCAAAAGCACCGGTAGTCACAAAAAAAATTAAATTTAATCGGGGTGTTCCGAGAAAAGTCACTGTCGCCAAATCCCACAAGACCAAGCCAAAGAGGCTGAGGTCGCCACAGTAGAGCCTCCCTGTACTTCAGGGCCATTGAGGTACTTACAGAGCCTCGGAGAAGCTCCCCCCATGGACAACCCTCTCAGAAGCCTTAAAGGACTCGTGACCAAGACGACACCCAACTTCACTCAGCCCATACGAACAAGCAAAGTGATCTACCAACCTAAAACTAAGACAAATCCGAGAGTAAAAAAAAATTAGAAGTATATGAGAAGTAGAGAGCAGACAGTCAATAATTTAAGCAGTAATTGAGTTAAGATAAGATAAGGTATCAAAATATAAACAATAATGAAACGCAAAGGTAAGGTAAGCCAATAATTAAAGGTAAAGGTAAGATAACCATAATCAAAGACAAAAAGGTATGATAACAACAATATTAATTAAAACTGAAAACTAATTTTGAATTTCTCCAAGCAATGTATAACCCTTGCTGTCAGAAGTTAGAATGCATTTAACTAACCCCCGTAATAACCTCTAACAAGAGAAGGTACAAAACCAAACCGCAAAGATCAAACCGTCAACTTCAATCAATCCAAAATCAACGTTACTAAACAAATTACCAAAGCATCAAAACAAAAGTTATGAAATTAATTTATAAACAATAGAAAAACTGCAAAAAGGTAGATACGATATGAAAATCACTGACTATAGCACAACGTTAATTACTTCGAAGTTAAAAGTAGAAGGTAAAGTTAAAGTTAATTAATTATCATCAAAAAGGGTGAAGCCAAAAACCAAATTAAAAAAAAAACAACAAAAGCAAAAAGTCTTAGCAAAATTAAAGTTAAAGTTAATGATGACATAAGTTACGAAATGACTATAAGATTACCAAAGTGACATTAAAAAGTTAAGCAAAAAGATAAGAAAAAAACTGCTCCCCACTATCCCAAAATACTTCCGAGTCGCAATCGAGGTAATAATGAGACGCAATCAAAATTCAAGGTAAGAAAAGGTATGAAAAGAGAAAAAAATAATAAATGAAAGAGCAAAAAGAAAGTAATTATAGGTAGGCAAGAAAGGAAAGATAGGAAAAAGGAAGTGACCGACCAACAAATTTATCAAATCATAGCACTATGTTATGGTGCATTATTCTGGGTATTAAGCGATCCACAGAACACTCTCAATCGAGATAATTAGTACCCGCCACTGTCCCTTAATAATGAAACCTAATTAAAAGTTACAAGGCATTAGGTTCCATTATCACCAAAAAAAAAAAAAAAAAAAGGTCAGTCACGGAAAAGGAGGGGAAAGGAAAAGAAACAAGAAAGAGGCAATGATAAAGGCAAGAACTAATCAAAGACCTAACTAAACGCAAAAACCAACTTATTAGCTCGATTAAACGGGTGATCAAGTCAGAAACATCCCGCACTCGCGGATTAATCAAATAACTTAACTTGATGGACCCCCAAAAAGCGACAAAGTGTCAAAATAAACCGAGCTAACAAGGAAAAACGCAAGGTAATTCATCGAAACAACCAACAAGGTAATTAATATTACGCAAATTGATTCTAGGTAAGAGATAAAAGACAAGGTAAGTCAAAAAGATAAGGTAAGATAAGGGTAATAAGTCAGGGAAAAAGGTAATCGTCAAAATCAGGTAATCAATGTAAAAACCGTAACGTGGTCACGCACGGCAAAACGCGAATAAGAAAGCCATCAAATTAATAGTTTACAAATAAAAAGATACGATAGTAATAACGCTAATCGAGATAGATAATGAACACCGCTAATGATGTTTCAAAACGCAAAATTAAGGAAAAATACAATAAATTTGACTAAACAGTCACCGCAAGAGGATAATGAATAAAACAATAACCAAGTGAATTAAACAATCCGCGTTCTGCTTGTTGCGCAATATCGAGATGGAGTTACTCAACAACCGGTTTCAAGTCTTGCACATGCCAAACTCCCTTACTCACGCCATTTGAATCTTTCAATTCATAAGTACACGTGCCGGTTCGCTTGTGAATTATGAACGGTCCCACAAATTCGGGAGCCAATTTGGCGCTGAAATAGTTAGCGGCATTGGATAAACTTTTGTTTTTCTTCCAAACACGTTGACCAACAAAGTAACTAACGGGTCGTCGTCGCAAATTATACTGATGTTGGCTCTTATCGCGAGACTTTAAAATTCGCTCAGACACTTTCAGGAACATGTCTTTAAAACCCTGTATGCGTTTAGTTACGATCTGTTGAAGTTCAGTGTCAACAGTAGGAATACCTTCAGTGAAATCCTGACCAAAAAGTTTATGCTCCCTCCCGAAATTGATAAAATAAGGGGTGTAACCTGTTGTTTCATGGCGAGAAGTTCTGATTGCGCAAGAAATTGCCGGCAAATTGTCTTCCCAAGTTCGATGGTTGCCTTGATCTACATAAGTTTTTAACATGGTTTTAATGACTCTATTTACACGCTCGGTATGATCAGCCCTAGGATAATAGGCGGCCGTAAAAAAGATATTAACTTTATACCTGTCACATAAAGCTCGAAACTCTCTAGACCTCATTGGAGTACCGTTGTCACAGGTTAAGGTTTGGGGTGCGCCATAAACTAGAAAGACATTGTTTTCGAGAAATCTTGTCAAAGTTTTAGCATTAGCTGAACGACATGGATGTGTTACGACATATTTGGAAAAATAGTCAGTGACCACTAAAATATGGCTATTCCCGCTTTTTGATCTTACTAAAGGACCCACAAAATCAAGGCTGATAGATTGCCAGGGTTGATTAACAACAGGGCGATTTCCCATTAGTCCTGCGGGCGGTTTTTGCTCTACTTTGTTCTGAGCACAAATATGACAATGACTGATGTATTTGTGAACATCAGATCGCAATTTAGGCCAGTAGTAACGTTCTGCTATCCTCCAAAAGGTCTTAAACATCCCAACGTGACCCGAGGTGGGTAAATCATGACAACGAGACAAAATTTCTTTCCGACTATCTTTAGGCACCACCAGCTTCCAACTGCTAGAATTTTCTAGAAAGTCAGGGTTCGATGTCTTGACGAACTTGTAAAGTTTGCCACCCTCAACCCGCCAACAGGGAAATTTATTAGGGTGTTGTTCAATACGGTGAAGCATGCCACGGTACCACGCATCTTTGGCTTCTAAAAGAGCCTGATCGGAAATCAAGGCCGCGCTGACACTAACTGGTACAGATCTGGACAAAAAGTCTGGAACAATGTGTTCCTTTCCTTTCCTGTGAATTAACTGAAAATCGTACGGTTGTAAACGAAGTGCCCAACGAGCCAAGCGACCCTGAGGATCCTTTAAATTATGAAGCCACAGTAGTGAATGGTGGTCCGTTATAACCTTGAAATGCACGCCCTCTAAATAATGTCTGAGCTTCTCAACACCCCAGATGACTGCCAAACACTCCTTCTCTGTCACAGTTAACTTCATTTCTTGACGGGTAAGCGACCTTGATAGGTAACAAATAACCTTTTCGCCATCAGCAAATGATTGTGTCAATACAGCACCCAAACCGTAATGTGAAGCATCGGTTTGCAAGACAAAGGTTTTATCGAAATCAGGGCAAGTTAAAACGGGTGCAGTTATTAGAGCCTCTTTAATGGTGTTAAAAGAAGATTGACATTCGGGTGTCCAGTTAAATTTGACATTTTTCCTAGTTAAATGAGATAATGGCGACAGGATGCTAGAGAAAGAGGGTATGAACCGTCTATACCAACTGGCAGTGGCAATAAATCTACGAATCTCAGTTAAGTTAGTAGGTGGCAAAATACTGACAATGGCCTGTACTTTTTCGGGGTCAGGTCTTAAACCCTTAGAATCTACAACGTGGCCAAGGTACTTAAGTTCGGGCTTACAAAAATGACACTTTTCAGGTTTCACCAAAAGGCCTGCGTCCTTTAAACGGTCAAAAACGAGTCCCAAGATCTTCAAATGCTCATTAAAGGTACTAGAAATTATGATAATGTCGTCAAGATAAACCATAACATTGTTTTCCAAATCTACCCCTAAAACACGGTCTATAATTCTTTGCCAGGTTGCTGGTGCGTTGGTCAAGCCAAAAGGCATACGGGTGAACTGAAACAAATTCCTGCCAGGCACTGTAAAGGCGGTCAACTCTTTGGAAGCTTCACTCAAAGGTACTTGCCAGAAAGCTGATTTAATATCGATTGAACTAATGTAATGAGCATTTTTCAATCGATCTAAAATGGCTGAAATGTACGGAATAGGGTACGAATCTTTCTTTGTTTTACTGTTCAGCTTCCTAAAGTCAATGCAAAAGCGATAACTATTGTCCTTTTTTTTAACCAAACAAACTGGACTAGACCACGGGCTCTTTGATGGCTCTATAACCCCCAGCTTTAACATTTCATCAATTTCCTCATCGATAAGCCGTTGCTTAAAAGGTGAAACAGGATAATAACGCTGTTTGATTGGCAAAGTGCCAGGCAACAATTCGATAACATGCTCAGCTACTTTGCAGCAGCCAAGCCCGGTTCCCGATGAGAAAACTCTTTCCTTAACAAATTTATCAAGAGCCTGCCGGTCTAAATCAGACAACAGTTCCGCATCAACCACACCGCAGACTTCTGTCTGTGGTAGAGAGTCAGCAAAGTGCCAGACATCCTGTTGTAAATCAGGAATCAGTTTCATTGCCTTCCAAAAATCAACTCCCAAAATAAGTTGATGACTTAATTCGGGTAATACCAAAACTTCAACAAAGTGGGTTTTATTCATAAGAGTGATCGGTGCTGAAATAAAACCTATGCTAGCACAGACTTGACCGTTGGCAACCGTGCAATTACTATGCTTTCTAACTAGCTGAAGGCCCAAATTTTGTAAAATAACATAGCCACTTTGTCCTACTATTGTGCGTGAAGCGCCTGAATCCAGCAAACCTAACATTTTTAAACCCAAAATTGAAACTTCCAAGTAAGGACGTTCATCGCCCTGGGCGTGTGAAAAAATGAAGTCTAAAAACTTGGTATTATTTAGGGGCAATTCGATGGTCGAAAAGTTGGGCGAAGGAGAAACCGCGCGACCAATCAGTTCCTCCGAGAGGCGTTTCCCGACCGACATTTGGGACAAGTACTCACGGTAACGTCTGGTGTTCCACACCGATAGCAATGTCTTTTGCGTGACAACGGACAATTTCTATTTAAGTGACCCGTCTGATCACAATTCCAGCATTTAGCGAGGTTGGGGCGAGGGTTGAGGTGATTACCAGAAGAAGCTGAATCGGCCTGGTTTGAACGAGGAAAACTAGAGTTCTGAGGCAAATGAGCGGCCACATTGGTGGGGAATGTGGTGGGCGAAGGTGGTAAATAAGAAGCAGCTATTGGGGCAGTTGTCGGAGTAAAATTTTCCGATGTAATTGAAGATTCAATAAAAGCAAAATCGGGCTCGACAAAGTCTCGGCGCCTGCGTGATGGCGGTACATAATGATCAACGCGGTACTTTTTCGCCTCTAGTTTCAAGCACTCACTCTCCAACTCCTCCAATGTTGACACAACTGGAAGCTGAGTAGTATAGAATGGGGACAAATTACGGGTAATGATATCCAACTGCACGTCAGCCGAGAGTCTACCGTGACGCCTAAACAATGCGTTCATGTTGGAAAGATAGTCCACAATAGTTTCGGACGTATCTTGCGTTCGGTCTAAAATCTCTTTAAACAACCTAGCACGATAGTCTGGAGGTTCAAAATGTCGAGTCAAAAGTTCGGATAATGATTGCCAGTCATTAAACCGATCGCGATTTGCCCTAAACCAATTCAAAGCTTTCTCGGAAAACAAGTCAATAGCCGAATCGAACAGTTCCGCTTCTGAAAGACCGCGAGCTGAACGTAACTCGGTAGCTCGCTCAAGAAAGTTATGCACTGACATTTTATCAGTATGCCCCGAAAACTTAAGACCCCATTTGTCTACACGGCAACTTTTAGAGCCCCCATTAAAAGATTTATTAGGTGTAGATTTGTGAGCGGCGGTTCTATCAATCCGGTCACTCAATACTGACTCGTTATCGGAAACACCTTGTTCAAAAGCGGAGCTCAAATTCGGCTCTGAAGCTAACAACCTATCAAGTTGGTCTAAAGTTGACAAAACCTCAACAGTCAGTTGAGCACGCCTCTCAATCAGATCAGCAGATAATCCCCCCAAAGGAATACGATCTAAACGTTGGTACAAATGCATAAAACGCGATTGTGCCCGCTCAAAGATATTTCTGGCTTCAGCCCCCGAAATTTCCTTTACGAGTTTTAAAGCCTGAGCAAAAACTTCAGCTATCGTGTCAAGTTCTTCCTCGGCATTAAAAGGGTAAGCTGGGTTCTTCAAACCCTTGCCTTTCTTTTCTAATTTTAAAAGAGGACGGAAAGCAGCGCGTAATTGGTCAACAGTATTTGAATCTGAGGTAGGCATACCTCGAACTGCAAGTTCATAACGAAGCATGTCTTTAGTCAAGTGTAAAATGTTCATATTATACTCCATCTCGAATATTTTTCACAACAGAACAAAATACGGTAAAAAAAAAATTCAACTAACAATATATCAAATCAATAAATCACCGAATTTCAATAAAACAAAATCATTAAACCAATAAATCAATAAATCGGTGAATACAAATCAACTTCAAACAATGTTGTGAATCATTAAGTCAAATATAAATCAATACATTGGTTAGTAACAAGGTGATTTTCAATGTACAAGTCACCAGGAAGTTGTAAAAAGCTGCTCAATTCTCAAAAATAGGCCCCACGTTGGGCGCCAAATTGCTACACGTGAAATTGGTTTGAGCATGGGACAAAAAAGCAATTAAAGGAAAAAAAAAAGATTCAAAGGTAAACCTTGGTTCAGTGGACTAGCTTAGGACGCGTGTGCAAATACTCGACTAACTCAGGGGTTCAAAGCGCCACCAACTTTAAGCAGGTACAAAGTTGGAAACCTTTCTGATGTTCCGACAGTCCCCTGGCCCAAAGTACAACAAAATACAACAAATTACTATTACTTACGTGACAATGCAGCCGGTGAACTAAGTCTATTGCCAATTATATGTTGATAATTGGCTTATTTAAAGGCCCTGTGACTTGTACATTAAAACAAAGTGGTAAAAGAGATTCAATGACGTATATTGAATAAATAATAAATTGGGTCGGTCCCAATACAATCAAAAAAATAAAATAAAAATGATCAATTAAATAAATAGAGTTAAAAATTAGAGATAGATCTGAGCGATTTGGCTAGCACAATCTAGCAATACTATAGCAATACTATTTTCCTGATGGCTTTTATAGATATTTTAAATATATTCACGATAGGGGAAAAATCAGGGTGGTTAGTCAAAGGTAAGGGAGCTTGCCTGTCAACCTTCGGTGAACCAAACTGCTCCACTGGGAGTTCAACTCAGTTCAGTCTCGGGAGGTTTTCTATGGCTTGGAAGACTGCTCAGTAACAGCCCCCAGAAGTATGGAACTTGGTGGCCTACTCTGGACTACAATTTGAATCCGCGTGGATAAAGCCTCACCGAAGAACCCTTTCAGGTGGTCAAAGCCTCACCGAAGAACCCTGTCAGGTGGTCAAAGCCTCACCGAAGAACCCTTTTAAAGCAAAGAACGAATAAGGCCCTGGCTTTCTCCAAAAACCCTATAGCTACCTTTCTGATGGTCGAAAGGGTAGTTTTTTCCTTTCCTCCCTGCCCCCAAATCGGCTACAAATTTGGCACAAAACCTGCACAAGCACATTTCCATAAGATTACAACCCTTGACCAAGAAAGGAAAACTTACCCCAGCTGCAAATTATGAGGACCAAACAAATCCGCCTGAAGCGACAACAGACCACACAAAATCCTCACTAGATGAGTTCAACAAAATGGTGGCTCTGGTTTGCTGTTGGTCTCACCACTCACAGCAAGGTCACTGGTCAAAAGGAAACCAAAATGGCTTCCCCCCGAGCTTAAATAGCCAGGGACACAACCGGAAGTCAGGTGGGGAAATTAACTACGCTAGAATATTCCAAAAACCAATTTGCAACAAGAAACAGTAAAAGAAAAGCCAGATCAAAACACACTGACAGCCGAACTGAAGCTGACAGACAGAACTCTGACAGCGACAGCCCGCTGACAGCAGTGAAACGAATTTAACCAACCAAAAAAAGAAGAGAAGAGATAAGACACCTGTAACGCCATCTATTAACGGACTTGAAAATTTAAGATATAAACAAACGTAAAGAGGTAAACAGTAGTAAACAAACCAAATTAAGCAATATGGATTAATGAATTACAAAAACCACCAGGTAAGTCCCTACGGAGAAAATTGAACCGTAACAGTAAAATATTCATTATTTTTTTCATTTTACTGGGAGTCAATAAAATTAAACAATCCTTTCTTGCTAAACCAATGAGAGCCATTCCAAACTGATTATTTCCTACATTTTACTGGGAGTCTATAAACTTAAAGACACTTTTTAGTTCGACCAATTAGAGCCAAACTAAATATTTCTTTCATTTAACTAGAAGCCGATAAAATTCAAGGAACCTTTGTAGTTCCACCATTAAAAACCGTAAAATATTCATTATTTCTTTAATTTTACTAGTAGTCAATAAAACCTGTTCTTTTGGAGCAATGAGAGCCGTTCCAAACTGATTATTTCCTTCCTTGTTCTAGATGCCAATCAGATTTAAGAGAAATTTGTAGTTCCACCATTGAAAATTGTAAAATATTAACTATTTCCTTAATTTTACTAGGAGTCAATAAAACCTTTTTTGTTAGACCAATGAGAGCCGTTCTATACTGGTTATTTCCTTCATTGTTCTAGAAGCCAATAAGATTCAAGGCTTTGTAGTTTCAACATTGAACGCCGTAAAATATTCATTACTTCCTTCATTTTACTATGAGTCAATAAAATTCAAGAAACCTTTCTTGTTCGACCAATGAGATTTCTTTCATTGTTCTAGATGCCAATAAGATTTAAGAAACATTTGTAATTCCATCATTAAAAACCTTATAAAATATTAACTATTGCCTGAATTTTACTAGGAGTCAATAAAACCTTTTTTGTTAGACCAATGAGAGCCGTTCCAAACTGATTATTTTCTTCATTTTTCTAGAAGCCAGTAAGATTCAAGGAATCTTTGTAGTTCCAACATTGAACACCGTAAAATATTCATTACTTCCTTCATTTTACTATGAGTCAATAAAATTCAGGTAACTTTTCTTGCTAGACCAGTGAGAGCCATTCCAAACTTATTGTTTTCCTCATTGTTCTAGATGCCAATAAGGTTTAAGAAACATTTGTAGTTCCACCATTAAAAACTAAGAAACATTTGTAGTTCCACCATTAAAAACCGTAAAATATTCATTATTTATTTAATTTTACTAGTAGTCAATAAAACCTGTTCTTTTCGAGCAATGAGAGCCGTTCCAAACTGATTATTTCCTTCCTTGTTCTAGATGCCAATCAGATTCAAGAAACGTTTGAAGATCCATTATTGAAAGACGTAAAATAATAATTATTTCTTTCATTTCACTAGGAGTCAATAAAATAATAAAATTCAGGGAACCTTTTTTGCTAGACCAATGAGAGCCGTTTCAATCGGATTATTTCCTTCATTGTTCTAGATGCCAATAAGATTCCAGAAACCTTTGTAGTTCTACCATTGCAAACCGTAAAATATTCACTATCTCCTTAATTTTACTAGGAGTGAATAAAACCTTTTTTGTGAGACCAACGAGAGCCGTTCCAAACTGTTTATTTCCTTCATTGTTCTAGAAGCTAATAAGATTCAAAAAATCTGTGTAGTTCTACCATTAAAAGCCGAAAATTATTCACTATTTCCTGAATTTTACTAGGAGCCAATAAAACATTTTTTGTTCGACCAAGAGCCATTCCAAACTGATTATTTCCTTCATTTTACTAGGAGCCCATAAACTTAAGGAACTTTTCTAGTCCACCAATGCGAGCTCTTCCAAACTGATTATTTCCTTCCTTGTTTTAGATGACAATCAGATTCAAGAAACCTTTGAAGTTCCACTATTGAAAGCCGTAAAATATTCATTATTTCCTTCATTTCACTAGGAGACAATTAAATTCAGGTAACCTTTCTTGCTAGACCAATGAGAGCCATTCCAAACTGATTAAATCCTTCATTTTACTGGAAACCCATAAATTTAAAGAACTTTTTTAGTTCGACCATTGAGAGCCGTTTCAAGCTGATTATTTTCTTCATTGTTCTAGATGCCAATAAGATTTAAGAAACATTTGTAGTTCCACTATTGAAAGCCGCAAAATATTCATTATTTTCTTTATTTCACTAGGAGTCAATAAAGTTTAGGAAACCTTTCTTGCTAGACCAATGAGAGCCATTCCAAACTGATTATTTCCTTCATTTTACTGGGAGCCTATAAACTTAAAAACCTTGTTAGTTTGACCAATGAGAGCCGTTCCAAACTGATTATTTCCTTCATTGTTCTAGATGCCAATAAGATTTAAGAGAAATTTGTAGTTCCACCATTGAAAACCGTAAAATATTCACTATTTCCTTAATTTTACTAGGAGTCAATAAAACCTTTTTTGTTAGACCAATGAGAGCCGTTCTATACTGGTTATTTCCTTCATAGTTCTAGAAGCCAATAAGATTCAAGGCTTTGTAGTTTCAACATTGAACGACGTAAAATATTCATTTTACTATGAGTCAATAAAATTCAAGAAACCTTTCTTGTTCGACCAATGAGATTTCCTTCATTGTTCTAGATGCCAATAAGATTTAAGAAACATTTGTAATTCCACCATTAAAAACCGTATAAAATATTCACTATTACCTGAATTTTACTAGGAGTCAATAAAACCTTTTTTGTTAGACCAATGAGAGCCGTTTCAAACTGATTATTTCCTTTATTTTTCTAGATGCCAATAATATTCAAGGAACCTTTCTTGTTCGACCAGTGAGATTTCCTTCATTGTTCTAGATGCCAATAAGATTTAAGAGAAATTTGTAGTTCCACCATTGAAAACCGTAAAATATTCACTATTTCCTTAATTTTACTAGGAATCAATAAAACCTTTTTTGTTAGACCAATGAGAGCCGTTCCAAACTGATTATTTCCTTCATTGTTCTAGAATCCAATAAGATTCCAGAAACCTTTGTAGTTCTATCATTGAAAACCGTAAAATATTCATTATCTCCTTAATTTTACTAGGAGTCAATAAAACCTTTTTTGTTAGACCAACGAGAGCCGTTCGAAACTGTTTATTTCCTTCATTTTACTAGAAGGTAATAAGATTCAAAAAACCTTTGTAGTTCCATCATTGAAAGCCGAAAAATATTCATTATTTCCTGAATTTTACTAGGAGTTAATAAAACCTTTTTTGTTAGACCAATGAGAGCCGGTCCAAACTGACTATTTCCTTCATTCCACTAGGAGCCCATAAGATTCAAGGAACCTTTGAAGTTCCACGATTGAAAGCCGTAAAATATTCATTACTTCCTTCATTTTACTAGGAGTCAAAAAAATTAAAGAAACCTTTCTTGTTCGACCACTGAGAGCCATTCCAAACTGATTATTTTCTTTATTTTACTAGGAGCCAAAAACTTAAGGAACCTTTCTAGTTCGACCATTGAGAGCCGTTCCAAACTGATTATTTCCTTCATTGTTCTAGATGCCAATAAGATTCAAGAAACATTTGTACTTCCACCATTGAAAGCCGTAAAATATTCATTATTTCCTTCATTTTACTAGTAGTCAATAAAACCTTCTTTGTTAGACCAATGAGAGCCGTTCTATACTGGTTATTTCCTTCATTGTTCTAGAAGCCAATAAGATTCAAGGCTTTGTAGTTTCAACATTGAACGCCGTAAAATATGAATTACTTCCTTCATTTTACTATGAGTCAATAAAATTCAAGAAACCTTTCTTGTTCGAAAAATGAGATTTCCTTCATTGTTCTAGATGCCAATAAGATTTAAGAAACATTTGTAATTCCACCATTAAAAACCGTATAAAATATTCACTATTACCTGAATTTTACTAGGAGTCAATAAAACCTTTTTTGTTAGACCAATGAGAGCCCTTCCAAACTGATTATTTCCTTCATTGTTCTAGAAGCCAATAAGATTCCAGAAACCTTTGTAGTTCTACCATTGAAAACCGTAAAATATTCATTATCTCCTTAATTTTACTAGGAGTCAATACAACCTTTTTGTTAGACCAACGAGAGCCGTTCGAAACTGTTTATTTCCTTCATTTTACTAGAAGCTAATAAGATTCAAAAAACCTTTGTAGTTCCACCATTGAAAGCCGAAAAATATTTATTATTTCCTGAATTTTACTAGGAGTTAATAAAACCTTTTTTCTAATTTTGGCATATAAAGTGACACTTTTCAAAACTGATTAGAGTGATAAAACGTTTTACTTTATGTAACTAGTTACATAAAGTATCACTTTATGTAACTAGTTCTGAAAAGTTCATTTCATCACTCCCTGTTTTTATGCATTTCCGTAGAAACATATGGGCGACATCCATCATAAAATGTCGTTGTCACTGTTTATACAAGGTGCTATGAAAGTGAATATTTGTGTTAAATCACTTTAAAACATGGTTTTTACTGCTTTTTGGTCAAAATAAGAAAAAATTATGTATGCAACACTTTTCAAAAATGTCTTATTGTGTAACTCATTCAAATTGTAGGACCTCGCTGCGCTCGCCCTACAAAAATTCATTCGTTACACAAAATCGATCTTTTCGTAACTGGTTACATAAATAGCTATTTTGGTAGACCAATGAGAACCGGTCCAAACTGACTATTTCCTTCATTCGACTAGGAGCCCATAAGATTCAAGGAACCTTTGTAGTTACACCATTGAAAGCCGTAAAATATTCATTATTTTCTTCATTTTACTAGTAGTCAATAAAATTAAAGAAACCTTTCTTGTTCGACCACCGAGAGGCATTCCAAACTGATTATTTCCTTAATTTCACTAGGAGTCGATAAGATTCAAGGAACCTTTTTTGTTCCACCATTGAAAACCGTAAAATATTCATTATTTTTTTCATTTTACTAAGAGTCAATAAAATTAAACAATCCTTTCTTGCTAAACCAATGAGAGCCATTCCAAACTGATTATTTCCTACATTTTACTGGGAGTCTATAAACTTAAAGACACTTTTTAGTTCGACCAATTAGAGCCAAACTAATTATTTCTTTCATTTAACTAGAAGCCGATAAAATTCAAGGAACCTTTGTAGTTCCACCATTAAAAACCGTAAAATATTCATTATTTCTTTAATTTTACTAGTAGTCAATAAAACCTGTTCTTTTAGAGCAATGAGAGCCGTTCCAAACTGATTATTTCCTTCCTTGTTCTAGATGCCAATCAGATTCAAGAAACGTTTGAAGATCCATTATTGAAAGACGTAAAATAATCATTATTTCTTTCATTTCACTAGGAGTCAATAAAATAATAAAATTCAGGGAACCTTTTTTGCTAGACCAATGAGAGCCGTTCCAATCTGATTATTTCCTTCATTGTTCTAGATGCCAATAAGATTTAAGAGAAATTTGTAGTTCCACCATTGAAAACCGTAAAAAAATGAACTATTTCTTTAATTTTACTAGGAGTCAATAAAACCTTTTTTGTTAGACCAATGTGAGCCGTTCTTTACTGGTTATTTCCTTTATTTTACTAGAAGCTAATAAGATTCAAAAAACCTTTATAGTTCCACCATTGAAAGCCGAAAAATATTCATTATTTCCTGAATTTTACTACGAGTTAATAAAACCTTTTTTGTTAGACCAATGAGAGCCGGTCCAAACTGACTATTTCCTTCATTCCACTAGGAGCCCATAAGATTCAAGGAACATTTGTAGTTACACCATTGAAAGCCGTAAAATATTCATTATTTTCTTCATTTTACTATGAGTCAATAAAATTCAAGAAACCTTTCTTGCTAGACCAATGAGACCGATTCTAAACTGATTATTTACTTTATTTTACTGGGAGCCCATAATCTTAAAAAACCTTTCTACTTCGACCAATGAGAGCCGTTACAAACTGATTATATCCTTCATTGTACTAGATGCCAATAAGATTCAAGGAACCTTTGAAGTTACACCATTGAACGCCGTAAAACATTCATTACTTCCTTCATTTTACTAAGAGTCAATGAAATTCAAGGAACCTTTCTTGTCCGACCAACGAGACTTTATTTCACTAGGAGCCGATAAGATACCTTTTTAGTTCCACCATTGAAAACCGTAAAATATTCATTATTTCCCTTATTTTACTAGGAGTCAATAAAACCTTTTTTATTAGACCAATGAGAGCCGTTCAAAACTGATTATTTCCTTCATTGTTCTAGAAGCCAGTAAGATTCAAGAAACGTTTGTACTTCTACCATTGAAAACCGTAAAATATTCATTATTTCCTTAATTTTACTAGGAGTCAATAAAACCTTTTTTATTATACCAATCAGAGCCGTTCCAAACTGATTATTTCCTTCATTGTTCTAGAAGCCAATAAGATTCAAGAAACGTTTGTACTTCTACCATTGAAAACCGTACAATATTCATTATTTCCTTAATTTTACTAGGAGTCAATAAAACCTTTTTTATTAGACCAATGAGAGCCGTTCAAAACTGATTATTTCCTTCATTGTTCTAGAAGCCAATAATATTCAAGAAACCTTTGTAGTTCTACCATTGAAAACCGTAAAATATTCATTATTTCCTTTATTTTACTAGGAGTTAATAAAACCTTTTCTGTTAGACCAATGAGAGCCGTTCCAAACTGACTATTTTCTTCATTTCGCTAGGAGCCAATAATATTCAAGGAACCTTTGTAGTTCCACCATTGAGAGCCGTTCCAAACTGATTATTTTCTTCATTTTACTAGGAGCCCAAAAACTTAAGGAACCTTTCTGGTTCGACCAATGAGAGCCGTTCCAAACTGATTATTTCCCTCATTTTACTAGGGGTCGATAAGATTCAAGAAACATTTGTACTTCCACCATTGAAAGCCGTAAATATTCTACTTGGAGCCAATAAGATTCACGGAACTTTTGAAGATCATATATTGAAAGCCGTAAAATATTCATTATTTCCTTCATTTCACTAGGAGTCAATAAAATTCATTGAACCTTTCTTGCTAGACCAATGAGACCCATTCTAAACTGATTATTTCGTTCATTTTACTGGGAGCCCATAAACTTAAAAAACCTTTTTACTTCGACCAATGAGAACCGTTCCAAACTGATTATATTGTAACATAGAAATTACACTAGGTACCGTTACCTTAAGTTGCCCCAGTCTCCCCCAGTACAATGTTTGTGTCAGCAAGATTAGCGAATTGGGGTCATGATGTGAGTATAAATACTGTACCAAAAGCACGTACAGATTACTGATCTCTGGGTTAGTCTGGGTATGCCTATTGTGTAACGTAACGTGGAGCAGTAGGTGACCAAGTGCCACACCCTAGATCAGCCCTAGCAAAGGAAATAGTGTGGGCGAGCAGCTTAAGTGGCCGTTCCTACTTACCTCCCTTTGTTAGGTTCTCCACGTCTTTACCGGCTCGGTGAATGCCCTCGGACCTAAGTCTAGGGTTCATTCATCACCGCTAAAGCGTCGCCCCGCGTGTACCTTCAGCCTAGAAGCCAAATCACATCATGCTCCCTGCCATCTTGGCCATCTGGGGGTAAGATTACTGACTAGCCAATAAGGCACTATAGCTAAATAAAAGTGGGTTACCTGTGGAATCCTGTGTATTCTTCCCCCTAAACCAACCCTTAACGTGACATGGTGGAGGCGCCTCGTTTCATCCCCGTCTGCTAATCCCCACATTAGTGGACACGCCCTCGCAGACGCAGTTAATGGCGCAGGAAAAAGGGAATGAATAAAGGGTACAATTTGAGATCCGCAAAGACCCCAAGCCCATTTGCACCAAGGCACAGAAGCTCAAGTGTAGGGGACATACGGAGTCAGGATACAGAAGGAACACCGAGATATATCACCCTGACCTTGGTACGTCAAAAAGACGCAGCAATAACAGAAAAAAGAGACGAAAGACAAAGCGAAAACGAAGAATCAGAAAACGAAGAGAACGTAACGATACGTGAACAGACACACCCCCAAAGGATAATCAAGGAATTAGAAGCGCACACCGGCACAATGGCAAACATCACAATCTCCACAGTGGAAACAGGAGAAAAAACGCCCGCTTTGCCACAATTCATCAGCCCCCCGACATACAACCCTTGCACAGATTCAGCACAATCATTCATATCATCGCGACATACGACCGAATGGCAGTGGCCAACAATTGGAATGATGCCCTGAAAATTCTATACTTTCACTCCTTCTTGCAGGGGGCTGCAAATATATGGTACACAGAATACAAGGAAGGCCACCCTGACAGTAATTGGTCCCTCATATGTCAGGCCTTCAAAAATGAATTCGAGAAAGAACACAGGGTCCCTTAGAACCCACGAAGAACTATTTCTACGATCTAAGCAAGTCGGATTTCGGGGAATTCCAAGAGATTTTTCAAAGCGGTTTGACGACCGAAACAAAGGCTAGGTACTACTGGCTCACGCATTTTCCCAATCAGCCACCTAGATCATTAAAAGAAATTAAATTGCTATGCATCACGATAGATAACGCCCCTACAGAACCACCCCCACGGCCCGCTACACCAACATTCCGGCCGGAGCGCCAAGCATACGATCACTCGGGCTTCAGAGAACCGGCACGGTACGAAAACCACCGCCCTTATGCAGGCGAAAGGACCCCGCCACCGCCCAGGAGAGAATACGACACAAGGCGCACACCCCCGCCTCAAAGGCGTTACCCTAGCACAAGGGCACGAGACAATAGGCCAGCATGCTATAGCTGCGGAAAAATTGGGCACTTTGCCACAGTCTGCAGAAGCAGACCGCATCACCCAAACTTCGAAGGGTGGCAAAATTGAGTCCCGTCACCCTCTCCACTTGGGGGCCAACGCGCAATAAAGTATTGACAATCAACGTTATTCTAAATGGATTCTTCATACCAGCAATAATAGATACAGGGGCGGAGCTGAACATAGTAAGCGATCACCTAATAAGAAACAAGGAAAGAAGCACAAGACACTCCACACTTCTTCTCACGGCAGGGGGCCAGAAAATCCCCAGCCTGGGGGAAACGAAAACATCACTAGAGATAGTAGGGAGCTACTATACTAAAAAACCCACCCCAGCCACTCATCTTGGGTATGGAATTTTTGGTGGATACAAAAGCGACAATCGACATGGCAAAGAAAACGTTAACCCTAGAAGAAGGATTGACCATAAGATTTAACCATCAAGCAAAAAGCACAAGCCAACAAAACCCACGTTTACACCCGCAAAACAAAAAACTGACCCAAGCAAAGCAACCCAGCAAGCAAAAGCAGGAAAGGACAGAGAAAGGCAAGCAAGTTCACGGTCACCAGAACCAAGCATACACGAGGTGCCCAGATCGATATTCTCATTTTCCAAGGACACGGCATGGGCATTTACAGTGTCTACGACACCCTGCAACGACGGGGGTATTGCAAGAGTCATCAGAAGCCACGCCGGGGTAGAAGAAAGGAATGACTCCCACTTGGGAGAACTGGATTTTTTCTCAAAGGACGGCCGACAGACAGTTCAAATGACGGCCAAAGAGGAAAACTCTCATTCAGTTGCCATCGAACCCTTCAGAAGATGCTGCACGGCACTGAAACAGTGGGCAAATCAACGGAAAATTAGGAGCATTGCCTTACCGAGACTAAGTCAACGAGACGACCACACAGGCTGGGTAACCAACAAAGAAATATTAGCAGACACTTTTAGGGACACTAACATAGAAATCTGGATATCGAAAGGAAAAGGAAAAAGGAAAACGCGCGCCGGAGAAGCAAAAACAGGATGGGAAATTCTTCCTAACTATTTTGAGGAAATTTCGCCAAAACAGACCAAGTTAAGGGCTATGGAAGACGTGGTTATCATGCCTGGCGAAACAAAAGCAATAATAACAGGAACAGAAAATACACCAACAGAGGGAGCACACATGGTACCTAATGAAAGTTGGTTAATTAGAAACCACCTGCTGTGCAGCTACGGGCAGAACAGAGAGAGCACCAAGATAGAGCTCAAGAACGTCGGCCCGACACCAAGAATAGTGTATAAAGGTACCACCATAGCAAAGATGGAAAAAGAAACGGCGTCCAGTCAAGTATTCTCGGTCCGCCAATCGAACGATGAAAAGGTGAACCTAGAGGACCATAAGCTCGAACACATACCAGAAGGACGCTTTAAAGAAAAGTTAAAGCAATTATTAGCGAGTTATGAAGACGTGTTCTGCAAATCACCTAAGTTCATGGGCAAAACAAACCTTATCGAACATAAGATAGAGGTAACTGAGAACAAACCCGTAAAATGCCGCCCGTACAGAGTCTCACAGAACGAAAGGGAAATAATAGATGCCCAGATACAGGAAATGTAAGACTGTGGGGTAATAAGACCTTGCCATTCACCCTGGGCAAGCCCGGTAGTACTAGTTAAGAAAAAGGATGGTTCCACCAGATTCTGTGTGGATTACAAGAGAACCATTAACCCGGTGACAAAGAAATCCTGCTACCCCCTACCGCAGATAGATGATATATTGACCTATCTAGGAAACGCCAGATATTTCACGACACTGCACATGTTCTCGGGGTACTGGCAGATTCCGATCGAAGAATCTTCCAAAGCAATATACGGCTTTCTCAGCACAAGGCCATGGCTCGTATGAGTTCAATGTACTAAGCTTCGGACTCTGCAACGCCCCAGCCACCTTCCAACAGCTAGCAGACAAAGTTTTTAGAGATCTTAAGTGGAGAGAAATACTGATATATTTAGACGACATAATAATATTCTCCGAAAACCTAGAGGATCACATCAAGGAGCTGGAAAAAGTATTCACAAGAATGAGAGAAGCTAACCTCACGCTTAAACCCAGCAAATGCGAGTATCTGCAGGAGCAAGTAAGAATACTGGGCTATACAGTAAGCGGGGAAGGCATATACCCCGAAGAAGGGAAGTTAGCAGGGATTAAAGAATTTCCGACGCAGAAGAAAACGAAAGAACTTCAAAGTTTCCTGGGCTTATGCAACTTCTATAGGAAATTCATAAAAAATTATTCAGTGTTAGCTCGACCCCTACACGAGGCCACAAAGAAAAATAAATTTCATTGGGGTACAGAACAAGAAGAAGCATTCCAGGAACTGCGGCTAATAACAGCCCCGGTGTTGAAACACTACAACCCTAACATCGGGTGCACTCTCCACACAGACGCATGCACTGAAGGCATAGGGGCAATACTACTGCAGGAAGGGGAGGACAAGCAAAACCATCCCATAGCGTACATAAGCAGGTCACTATCAAAAGCTGAAAAGAACTACTCTATAAGCGAACTGGAACTGCTAGCCGCTGTATGGGGGATGACGTACTTGAGACATCTCATTTACTACGGGAGACCGGTAGTCACCGATCACCATGCACTCTGTTGGATCCACAACATAAAAGACCACTCTAGGCGGTTAGCACGGTGGGCACTAAAACTAGCCGAGTTCGACTACTCGGTGGTATACAAGAAAGGCAGCAAGCATCAAGACGCAGACTGTCTATCTCGCAACCCCGCTCTACATATAGATAATATGGAAATCGAAGAATTGGATGACGTACCCACCTTCACCATCTCGACAGTAAAGATAGACGAACTTCAAAACAGGGACAAGGATTTAAGGGAATTAAAAGAAGCAATTGTAGACTATGATAACAGTACCTGCGACGCAATAACACGACGGAAGGCGAAGAATTTCAGGCTAAGAGACAACATATTATACAAAGCCACCACAGATAAAGACGGCTTAGAATATGCGCTCGTAATACCACGGGCACTAAGAGAGGAAGTGCTATGGGAAGCCCACAACGCACCCACAAGTGGACACATGGGCATGACCAAAACCCTGAGTAGACTAAGCCCAAAGTACTACTGGGACAACATGGTGAAGGACGTGCATAAGTACATCCGAGGATGCAGGGATTGTCAAGCAAGAAAAGGGCCCTCAAACAGGAAACCCCTGGGGCTACTCCAGCCTATTCAAGTGGGACAAGTGTTCGATCAGCTGGGGATAGACCTATTGGGTCCTTTTCGGAAAAGCAGTCTGGGAAAAACAACCATTGTGGTGGTAACAGACTATGCAACGAGATACGCGATAACAGCGGCCCTACCTAACGGCAAGGCAGGGCCAGTAGCAAAATTCTTGCTAGAAAAAGTGCTCTTAATACACGGTGTACTCCGTACTATTCTGAGCGACAGGGGAAAGGTGTTCCAGTCAGAGATAGTGCAAGAGCTTCAACAAATAATGGGCGTCCAAAGCACCTTCACCACAGCATACCACCCTTCGTGCAATGGATTGACGGAAAGGCTAAACAAAACACTAGCCGACATGCTGTCTCTGTATTGTAACACGGAACAAACGGACTGGTGTTCGTACCTGCCCTTCGTCACCTTCGCGTACAACACGGCGAAACAGGAGACAACACAATTCACGCCCTTTGAATTAATATTTGCACGAAGCCCGACTCTGCCGTTGGATGCACACTCTTGGATAAAGAAACGAGCACGAATGCCAAAGAGCTAAGGGAAAAAGCATTGATAGTAAGGGCATTGGCCGTAGACAACATACAGAAAAAACAAGGGAAAGATAAGGAGCTCTACGACGCTAAACATAGAGAAGGGGAGTATGAAGTTGGGGACAGAGTAAAAATATTCATACCAATAACAAAAGTGGGCAAGAGCGAGAAATTGTTGTTAAGGTGGTTTGGGCCATATAGAGTTACAAAAAAAATAAGCGAGGTAAATTACGAGGTAAAGCAAGAGGGAGGCAGAAAAACTGATGTGGTACACATAGGCAGAATACTACCATTCTATGACGAATGGACATGAGACATATCAGAAGAAGAAGAAGAGGGGGATGATGAGGAACACAGGGCGCCCAAATCCTCGTAGCAGTAGAAGCAGTACAAAAAAAAAGGGTAGACAATTCAGAGTAAGGGAAATTAAAGAACATAATTATCGTTAATGAACACATAACATAGTTTTAAGGAAAAAGTATATAAACATATCTTGTTGCATGATACCGGGCCACACGAAAGCAACGCCACCTAACACACAACACAAACACCGGACCGAGACAAACCACCGGCCAAAAAAAAAAAAAAAAAAAAGAAAGCCACAGTGTGCACCAATAGACGGCAGCACCAGTACGACCTGGGAGCTGGTAGCCTTGGTATCCGTGAACTGAGTAACGGCCAAGGATGCTGGAACGTTCAGACGAGCCCTCGGGCGCTTAGCGTGATTAGTGGTTTAAATTATAAGACTTTGGATAAATAAAGGATTCGTTCCACCACATAAACCCACCTGATAGCATGTAAGCGATTTTAGACTTGTACAATTAGGGTATTTTAGTGTCCGAGGCGAACACTTTCTAGGGGAGGGGCATGTAACATAGAAATTACACTAGGTACCGTTACCTTAAGTTGCCCCAGTCTCCCCCAGTACAATGTTTGTGTCAGCAAGATTAGCGAATTGGGGTCATGATGTGAGTATAAATACTGTACCAAAAGCACGTACAGATTACTGATCTCTGGGTTAGTCTGGGTATGCCTATTGTGGAACTTAACGTGGAGCAGTAGGTGACCAAGTGCCACACCCTAGATCAGCCCTAGCAAAGGAAATAGTGTGGGCGAGCAGCTTAAGTTGCCGTTCCTACTTACCTCCCTTTGTTAGGTTCTCCACGTCTTTACCGGCTCGGTGAATGCCCTCGGACCTAAGTCTAGGGTTCATTCATCACCGCTAAAGCGTCGCCCCGCGTGTACCTTCAGCCTAGAAGCCAGATCACATCATGCTCCCTGCCATCTTGGCCATCTGGGGGTAAGATTACTGACTAGCCAATAAGGCACTATAGCTTAATAAAAGTGGGTTACCTGTGGAATCCTGTGTATTCTTCCCCCTCAACCAACCCTTAACGTGACAATATCCTTCATTGAACTAGATGCCAATAAGATTCATGGAACCTTTGAAGTTCCACCATTGAAAGCCGTAAAATATTCATTATTTCCTTCATTTCACTAGGAGTCAATGAAATTCAAGAAACCTTTCTTGTCCGACCAATGAGACCCGTTCCAAACTGATTATTTCCTTTATTTTACTAGAAGCCGATAAGATACAAGGAAACTTTTTAGTTCCACCATTGAAAACCGTAAAATATTCATTATTTCCTTAATTTTGCTAGGAATCAATAAAATCTTTTTTTGTTCGACCAACGAGAGCCGATCCAATCTGATTATTTACTTCATTTCACTAGGAGTCGATAAGATTCAAGGAACTTTTGTAGTTCCACCATTGAAAACCGTAAAATATTCATTATTTTCTTTATTTTACTAGGAGATAATAAATTTAAAGAAACCTTTCTAGTTCCACCAATGAGAGCTGTTCCAAACTGATTATTTCCTTTCTTGTTCTAGATGAAAATCAGATTCAAGAAACCTTTGAAATTTCACTATTGAAAACCGTAAAATATTCATTATTTCTTTCATTTTACTAGGAGTCAAAAAAATTTAACAAACCTTTCTTGTTCGACCACCGAGAGGCATTTCAAACTGATTATTTTCTTCATTTTACTAGGAGCCCAAAAACTTAAGGAACCTTTCTAGTTCGACCAATGAGAGCCGTTTGAAACTGATTATATCCTTCATTGTTCTAGATGCCAATAAGATTCAAGAAACATTTGTACTTCCACCATTGAAAGCCGTAAAATATTAATTATTTCCTTCAATTTACTAGGAGCCAATAAGGTTCACGGTACCTTTGAAGTTCCACCATTGAAAGCCGTAAAATATTCATTATTTCCTTCATTTCACTAGGAGTCAATAAAATTCAGGGAATCTTCCTTGCTAGACCTGCGGGAACCATTTTAAACTGATTATTTCCTTCATTTTACTGGGAGCCCATAAACTTAAAAAACCTTTTTAGTTCGACCAATGAGAGCCGTTTCAAACTGATTATCTCCTTCATTGTATTAGATGCCAATAAGTTTCAAGGAACCTTTGTAGTTCCATCATTGAATGCCGAAAAATACTCATTTCCTCCTTCGTTTTACTAGGAATCAAAAAAATTAAAGAAACCTTTCTTGTTCGACCACTGAGAGCCATTCCAAACTGATTATTTTCTTTATTTTACTAGGAGCCAAAAACTTAAGGAACCTTTCTAGTTCGATCATTGAGAGCCGTTCCAAACTGATTATTTCCTTCATTGTTCTAGATGCCAATAAGATTCAAGAAACATTTGTACTTCCACCATTGAAAGTCGTAAAATATTCATTATTTCCTTCATATTACTTGGAGCCAATAATATTCAAGAAACATTTGTACTTCCACCATTGAAAGCCGTAAAATATTCATCATTTCCTTCATTCTACTAGGAGTCAATAAGATTCACGGAACTTTTGAAGTTACAACATTGAAAGCCTTAAAATATTCATTATTTTCTTCATTTCTCTAGGAGTCAATAAAATTCATTGAATCTTTCTTGCTAGACCAATGAGACCCATTCTAAACTGATTATTTCCTTTATCTTACTGGGAGCCCATAAACTTAAAAAACCTTTTTACTTCGACCAATGAGAGCCGTTCCGACCCGATTATATCCTTCATTGTATTAGATGCCAATAAGATTCAAGGAACCTTTGAAGTTCCACCATTGATAGCCGTAAAGTATTCATTTCTTTCTTCATTTTATTAGGAGTCAATGAAATTGAAGAAACCTTTCTTGTCCGACCAACGAGACCCGTTCCAAACTGATTATTTCCTTGATTTCACTAGGGGCCGATTAGATACAAGGAACCTTTTTATTTCCACCATTGAAAACCGTAAAATATTCATTATTTCCTTAATTTTACTAGGAATCAATAAAACCTTTTTTGTTCGACCAACGAGAGCCGTTCCAAACTGATTATTTCCTTCATTGTTCTAGAAGCCAATAAAATTCAAGAAACTTTTGTACTTCTATCATTAAAAACCGTAAAATATTCATTATTTCCTTGATTTTACTAGGAGTCAATAAAACCTTTTGTGTCTGCCTGCTCCGCCAATATTTGTTGCCTGCTGCGCGATCTGCCGTGCTCATCTTTTGCCACACCAACATGCTTCTGGTTGTTGCCATCCTGTGGCGTTACCGCCAGCTGCGAGAACGACTTGTCTAACTTTATCCTTTAGTGGGTAAGGAAATATAAATTTGGGTGGCAAAAAGGTTAGGGCGACGAGAGTTTGAACCCATCGCAGATTGGATGAGAATAAAACGGCTGCCGTCAATTTTTCTTGGTTATGTTTCTAGGAATTCTGCTTTGGACCATCGTCTGATCAGCCTTCTCCTGATCGCCAACAATGTGGGAGGGCATAATTTCGAAGCTTTCAAGGGCAATTTCAAGGCGCATTGAGCATTATATTTGATGTAAACAAAATGATAATAATCACTGGTGATTTTAATATTGAATTTCTTAAGGACAACAAAAACAAACAGAATTTTATCACTTATGAACTGTTTTAATCTTCAACATACAATTACAGCAAATACCAGAATAACGAGTCGAAGTCAAAGTTGCATAGATAACATATTTGTTAATTTTCCTTACATAGAAAGTTCTGTAATAAACACGCACATATCAGATCATTCTGCCCAATGTGTCACGTTCCAGATGTCAACTAAGGCTAATAATACAAGCTATTACACTCGTATCTTTTCTGAACAAAACAAACAACAATTTGTAAACCTCCTTAAGAGTGAAAACTGGGAAATAGTCTTCAGTTCATTTTATCAAACCATCGATGAGCAATGGAACTTATTTTTGTCGGAATTTACAATCCGGTTTAATCAATGTTTTCCTCAGAAACTAGTAACAAATAAAAGCAGAAATAAGTGCAAAACATTATACAAATCGGATAAATTAAATGAGTGCAAGAAAAAACTAGATTTGCTACTTCAGCTGTCAAGACATGATATAAGATTTAAACCTCAGTATATCACTGTAAAAAAGGAATATGACAACATTTTATTAAAATCAAGAGCGGATAGTTATAAAAAACAAATAGAATCTTCTGACAATAAAAATAAATGTATGTGGTCAATTTGTAATGAGATATTGGGAAAAACTCAGTGTTGGCTTGAGACTGATATAGCGGGTGATCCTTGTGTTATAGCAAATAAATTTAATGACAAATTCTTGTCGTTAGTCCCTGATATATTGGAAAATATGCAGCACACGGAGTTTGTTTGCAATATAATCCCCAACAGTAAATCATTTCACTTCAAACCAATCACTGAAGAGACACTGTGTGATTTTTCAGCAAAATTAAAAAACAAAATAACAAGTGGTATAGATGAGATTCCTGCAAGTATAGTTAAATTGGTACTACCACATATATCCAAGCCACTAACCTACTTAATAAATAAAAGTCTCAAGCAGGGATGCTTTCCAGATCAGTTGAAAATTGCTCAAGTTAAACCGATTTATAAGAAAGGTGATTTACATTTGAAATAGGAAATTACAGACCAATAAGCATCCTTCCAGCCTTTTCAAAGATTTTTGAATTGGTTTTATACACACAGCTAACAGATTTTTTTATAATGTGCGACCTCTTCAGTGTTTATCAACATGGCTACATTGCCGGAAGATCAGTACAAACAGCAATTTTTCAGTTTACAAGTCATATCCTTGAACACATAGAAAACCATAAACTAGGAATAGGTATATTTTTAGACTTATCTAAGGCTTATGATTGTGTAGATAAAGAACTATTGTTAAAAAAATTAGAACTCTATGGAGTTAGAAGTAAGGCCCTAAGATTGTTTGATTCTTACTTATCTCATAGGAAACAACAGCTTAAACTATTTAGGGACAGCAAGCCATACACATCAAATATAAAAGAAAATCAACATGGAATAGCCCAGGGCAGTATTCTGGGGCCACTACTCTTTGTAATTTACATGAACGATCTGAATTCTATAGCAAAAGAAAATGAAAAAATCGTCAACTTTGCAGATGACACAAATTTATTTGTAGGTCAAGAGGAAATCAGCACTTTAATTCAGTCTGGAAAAGATCTGTTTATTAGGACCTCTGAGTGGTTTAAAAAAAATAAATTAGCTTTAAATATGGAAAAAACAAGTGTGATTATTTTTTCAACAAAACAAGGTACATTTGAGAAACCTAATGAAATACACCTTCTCACTGACAGGAGCCAATTACTAGCCAAGAACACAAAATTTTTGGGAGTGCAGATTGATGAATTTCTAGATTGGTCTGATCACATAAATGTTCTGCTAGGCAGGTTAAACTCAATTTGCTATGGAATTCGAATTGTCTCCGGGTATCTGAACCTGGCGGCCCTTAAAATATTGTACTTTGCCAACTTTGAATCGATTATGAAGTATGCAATTATGTTTTGGGGTAGAAATACTTCAATACAAAATGTATTTGTAATTCAAAAAAGGGCAATTAGATTAACGTTCAAAATGAAATACAAAGATTCATGTAGATCCATCTTTAAAAAAAATAAAATAATGACAGTTTTAACATATTTACCTATTTAACATCAAAGTCAATCATACATACAACACAAGACAAAAAGATGTAAACTGTCCAAAACATAGATTAACACTCACTGAGAAGAATGCAAAATATATGTGTATTCGCCTATTTAACAACCTACCAGACAGGCTGAAAACATTGACGGACAAAAGTTTCAAAAAAGAAGTAAAAAATGTACTAATTGAAAGAAGTAGTGTAGAACCCTACACTATAGAGGATTATTTTGTTAAATAAATATTGCTTATTCTCTGAAACCTGTATTTAGGGAAAAATCGCAGAAAATGTATATAAGTATCTTTAAGTACTACATAGTTCATAGTTTACCATGACGCTATTTCCTTTGTATTAGTTGATAATGTACATTGTACTCTATCCTAATCACAATTTGAAATAAAGACTGTTATTATTATTATTATTATTATCAATACTAAGTTTTTGTACGTGGACAAGGGATCGAACTGCCTGTAACCGTTGGCCACCAGCAAAAAATCCGATTTTATGCTTTCGAACGTTGCAGGAGATTCTAAATTGGAGACGTTCTCCACATTCACCATCTTGGCGGCTGAATCGTCAGAAGGAGATCTGGGAAATTGGTATTATAAGATTAATAATTTATAATAATATTAAGATTATTATTTAAGAATAAAGAAAAAAATATAAAATATGAGAACTAGAATATATAACAACAGGCAATAGTTACTTAACTTTTTACCTTTTAATACTAAATACATTTAGTTTCTTTTCTATATTTATAAATTCTTAATAGTTATTAAGGACCTAAAAAAATTATATTTTTAAGTCTAACCTGATTTTTTGTTAAATTAACTTCCAGGTTCTGATGTCGGTGGATTATTAGATTTTGGTGTAGAAGTAGGACTCCCTTGAGAGTTACATTTTCTTTTGGCTGTAATTTTAGTTTCATTCTGTTAAAATAAAATTCTGTTTAACATGAAATACTAAACTTATGCAGGGTGTCCCACGACGAAAGACATCGATTGATATTGGAAAAAATATAAATAGGAGGGATTTGAAAATTTGGCAGGATACTGATGTGGGCATGCCCAATCTAACTAAAATATTTTCAAGATGGTTGCACTTCCGTTTATACCGGAAGTCGACCACAACTTTCTTATTTAAAATAGAACACCCTATATATTATTACATATTTGGATTCCTCACAAAATTCTGACCAACTTTTGTGTACAATGCCGTATGTCTATCTCTAGCCGTTTTCGAAATATTTGATGTTTTTCCAAAAAAGTGACAGTTGCAACGCTCAACATATTTTTGTACTTTGTCAAAACCGTATTTCATTTTGCAATTAAACTTTGGGTTATTGTAAATAAAGGATCGTTTTATTAAACTGATGGTGCGCAATGACTCACTTGTACATAGGGTCGTCAAAAAAAAATCATAAACCTGCCACTAAAAAAAATAAAATATTTCAAGTTTTTTTAAATAGAAACCCACATTTTTTTATGACGGAATCATTTTGAGCATTAAAAATTATTACTTTCTTTCAATTTACTTGCCTATACCTAAATCCAACCCATTTAGTTTTATTTGAGAATAAAGATTTTTTATTATTAAAACTCTAGATTTCTTCAAAATTTCTCTCTCAAATTACGTGTGGATTTATGTCACACCAGTAGTGTGAATTATGTCTATTGAACATTTGGCCTCGTCGCTCTAAATAGTATTATTCAAAAACAATTCTTCTCCATAGTGACTAGTCAGCAAAAACTCACTAAAAAACACTCTCTTCGGAAAGTCAACCTCTTTTAAGTGTTGCACTAATTTAAATGAAAAAGGGTGAAATTTATGTTTCTTCAGGATCCTTTGAATTGAGCTTTTGGATATACGTGATTCTACGGAAACTTGTCTTATTGACGAAGTTGGATTTGCAACAAAATAGCCCAAAATTGCAATTTCTACATTTGTTGAAAATGGTGAGGTTTTGTTTTTTGTTTATCAATCCCAATCCTCTGACCGGTTTCGCCGTATTACGGCTCATCAGAGAGGCTATAGGGCTTGATAATCAAAGAGCAAAACCTTCGTTCCAGTATAGTCAACTGGATGCCAGAAATGAGAGTGCACGCCATCAAAAATAAACAAAAATAAACGCCATCTGTACTTTCTAACTCATAGAGTTGAGTACAGATGTCACCAGATGTTGCACACAACTATCATTTCTGGCATCCAGTTGACTATACTGGAACGAAGGTTTTGTTCTTTGGTTATCAAGCCCTATAGCCTCTCTGATGAGCCGTAATACGGCGAAACCGGTCAGAGGATTGGGATTGATAAACAAAAAACAAAACCTCATCATTTTCAACCAATCAAATCGGTGTTTACCGAATGATGCGACATTAATGGTGCTGTTCCTAGATTTGGGAACGCCATCTGTACTTTCTAACTCATAGAGTTGAGTACAGATGTCACCAGATGTTGCACACAACTATCATTTCTACATTTGTATTATTAAGGATTGGTTTTGTTCTAATAGCTTTTCTCTTCACAGATCCCGTATTCTTAAAATTTTCAATTATTTGCTTGACAGTTTTTGGTGATGGCTTTGGTATTTCTGGATAACGAGCGGCAAATACCTCACATGTTCTACTCACAACTTTATCACATTCTCCGTAAATAATAAACAGATTTAAGTAATCTTGGTTTGAATAACGTAACCGCGAGGGCATATTTTCAGTTGTCAAAACACTCAAAACTAGTGTTATTAACATGCTCTGCAGGTCTCCAATATCACCGTGTGTCAAAAGCATGACCAACTAGAGTGTCAGCTAATCCCAACCATGCAGCCTAATAAAAAAATGTTTATTCTCAAATAAAACGAAATGGGTTGGATTTAGGTATAGGCAAGTAAATTGAAACGTATAGTAATTTTTAATGCTCAAAATGATGCCGTCATAAAAAATGTGGGTTTCTATTTAAAAAACTTGAATTTTTTCAATTTTTTTAGTGGCAGGTTTATGTTTTTTTTTTGACGACCCTGTATTCAAATGAGTCATTACGCACCCTCAGTTAAATAAAACGATCCTTTATTTACAATAACCCAAAGTTTAATTGCAAAATGAAATACGGTTTTGACAGAGTACAAAAATATGTTGAGCGAGATAGGCATAGGGCATTGTACACAAAAGTTGGTCAGAATTTTGTGAGGAATCCAAATATGTAATAATATATAAGGTGTTCTATTTAAAATAAGAAAGTTGTGATCGACTTCCGGTATAAACGGAAGTGCAACCATCTTGAAAATATTTTAGTTAGATTGGGCATGCCCACATTATCCTTCCAAATTTTCAAAACTCTCCTATGTATACTTTTTCCAATATCAATCGATGTCTTTCCTCGTGGGACACCCTGCATAAGTTTAGTATTTCATGTTAAACAGAATTTTATTTTAACATAATGAAACTAAAATTACCCCTTATTACCCTGTATACAGAACTTATAATGATATATGTACGTATACAGGGTAATTCAAATTCGACCCTCACCATTGGGATTTCGGAAACTATAAGAGATACGAGAAAGTTTAAATTGGAGCAAAGGTGGGCAATTTAAAGCTCAACCGAACGCAGTTTTAAAAATTTCTATTTTCCTAGTAGTTCCGAAGATACCTGAAAAAAACTGAAAACTATTGATTTTTTGTTTTTATTTATTTCTAACCTTATTTGAAGAGATATCCCAAAACTAAAAGCATTTTTTCATTGCCGCTTTTTCCCAGCTATTCGATGATGGATTCAAATTTGCCACACGACGTTTCGTTTTTTGTCATCATCAACTTTCTTTTTTCTTATGGGCGCCATATTGGATTTTTAACCCACCAAATAGTAGGTTTATTCTGATTTTAGTGATGTATAACTTATGATTTGCTTCATAAATAACAAAATAATTCAATAAAAACTAGTTTTACCTTAGTTGGCTTTGAGTTGAGACGTTATATTAAAAGTACTTGGTAGTACTTGTCACACGCAATTGGCCTGAACATACTTAGTCACAATGAGGAAAAACGAGGCAATATTATTTTAAGCTTAATCGCAAATTTGATACTAAGTTAATAATATGAGAGCAAGCAATATGAGAGAACAGCCCCACATAACTTTATTTAGTTAAAACTTAACCAAAACATGGCTTGATTTGGTGTTTTTCAAAATCTAATATTAATAATATCTAATCTAATATAAATAACTTACACTTAACATTATAAAAAATGAAATTTGTCAAAAAATTAAGTTCCTAAAATGATGATCCTTCTCTTGGAAACATAAATGAGCGGTTTAAGTTAGAGATAATGCTAACAAATCTCTTCTTAGCTGAGTAACCTAAATAGTTCAACAATGCTTGTATAATAATATTTTGTGCGGCGGTGTCTTTTCTCGATACATTTTTAACTATGCTTGACTTTCTGCTCTAATGCTCTAATAATCGTCCGAATTATCGTGTTTGACAAGTACTGTCAAATGATGATATTTCATAAAACGTCTCATTAACTCAAAGCCAACTAAAGTAAAATTGGTTTTTATTGAATTATTTTGTCATTTATGAAGCAAGTCATAAGTTATTATACATCACTAAAATCAGAATAAAACGAACGTAATATTTGGTGGGCTAAATACCAATATGGCGCATAAAAAAAGAAAGCTGATGATGACTGCCGTCGAAAACGAAACGTCGTGTGGCAAATTTGAATGCATCATCGAATAGCTGGGGAAAAGTGGCAATGAAAAGATGATTTTAGTTTTCGGATAATTCTTCAAATAAGGTAAGAAATAAATAAAAACAGAAAATAAGATTTTCGGTTTTTTTCGGATATCTTCGGAAGCACTAGGAAAATCGAAATTTTTCAAACGGCTTTAAATTTTTCAAACGAGCTTTAAATTGCGCAACTTTGCCCCAATTTAAACTTTTCTCGTATCTCTTATGGTTTCTGAGATCCCAATGGTGAGGGTCGAATGAATTACCCTGTATAGATTCAGTATTAATAAATAATAGTAGTAATAGTGAATATTATCGGATATATCAGTATTAGATAGTTTACGACTTTTTACGGATTTCCGGCTCTATCAAAATAATCTGAAAATACATCAGAAGATCATTTTCAACCTGACTCTTTACAAAATACACAATTCAGTTTTTTCTAAAACATTCTTTTATGAAAGTCGAAAAAACAATAGATATTAAATTAAAATAACCCTCTTGTAAAATAATCTCAAATATTTATTTCTAAAACCTGGTGATTTTTAAAGCCGGGATCTCACGGCGCGGAACAATTTTTGATCGTGACAATATAAATAAATAAATAAATAAAATGCCTTTATTTCAACAACAATAAGTTAACAGAAATGTGTTGAAATACGTCAAATGGTTGCGTCAAAACGTCAAACTGACACAAAGAACATTTACAGTACAATTATTACTTAAAATAAACTTAGATAGATGCAGAATAATGAAAACAAATACATATAAGATTAACACAAGACAGACAGCATAAGCGTGCACTGCTAGACCGAAAGTACCTCTTTCATTTTTATTATTATTTTTTATTTTCTAAATTATTTTCCGTCAGAGTCCTGAAACTCCTGCAGTGAATACGGTTCAACATCACATAGGTACTTCTTTAAAGAGCTTTTGAAAGCCTGAATCGAGTTAATCTCCTTTATCCTTGCAGGCAGTTTATTGTATATGCTTATCATTGAGTACATGCAGTTGGTTTCAGTCAATGTTAATCGATGTTTAGGACAATTGTACAAGCGGTATTTATTGCGAGTACCATGCTCATGTGTGATGGCTGATAAAGAAAAACATCTAGGATGCTTCTTGAGGAACATTAGGCACTCGAGCACATATATGGCTGGAACAGTCAAAAACCCGTTTTGTCGAAAAACCCCCCTACATGATTGTTTAAATGCCAGATTTAAAATTATTCTCAACGCTTTCTTTTGGATAACAAAAGGTTGCTCCAAGTTGCTGGCATTACCCCAAAACACAATTCCATATCGAAGCATCGAAATGAAATTGCCATAGTACACCACCACCGATGCTTCATAGTCAAGAAATCTTACCACAGTTCTCAGAGCATAACATGCAGTATTCAATTTTTTACAGAGATTGCGCACGTGAAATTTCCATTTAAGCGAATAATCTATCTGGACACCAAGAAGTCTGGCCTCCTCAACCACAGCCAGCACATCGTCACCGAACCTTACCTCAGATGGAACGTGCATTTTATTTTGTTGGGTTCTATACACAATACAAAGTGATTTTTCAGCGTTTAGAATTAGCTTGTTTTTGGAAAACCATGACTTTAAAGAATAGTAATATTCTTCAGCCCGCGCTACAAGTTCTGCCAAGCCTCCACCACTTACTACAAGATTAGTGTCATCTGCGTAATTTGCCAGACAAGCGGAAGGGCAAGCCTGCCAGAGGTCATTTAAGTAGATAATAAATAAAAGGGGGCCCAATACGCTACCTTGAGGAACGCCCAAATTAGTAACCAACCTGGAAGATTTACAGCTCCGGAGTACAACGCACTGAGGCCGGTCCTGAAGATACGAGCCGACCCACGACAAAGCCGGTCCTCTAACTCCGTACCTCTCAAGCTTTGCGAGAAGATCGGGGTGGCTCAAGCAGTCAAAAGCTTTCGATAAATCAAGGAAAAGCCCGAGAGCAAGCTCGCCCTTCTCGAGAGCCCGAAGCGCGGAAGAAACGAGCTCAAAGACTGCCGTCTCAACCGATCTTCCAGGCAGAAACCCATGTTGAAAATCTGCTAAAAGGTTGTTTGATACAAAAAAATTCAATAGCCTATCAAAAAAAGTCCTCTCAAATAATTTGGAGAACGATGACAAAATACTGATAGGTCGATAATTTTGCAGACAATTGGTATCACCCTTCTTATGAAGCGGTTTAATAATGGCATTTTTTAACTTTTCTGGGTAGACCCCTTCAGCAAAAGAGGTGTTTATCGCCCAGGTGAGTGGGGCAGAAATCTCTGTAATGCATCTCTTCAACAGAAACAACGGAATATCATCTTGAAAACTTATCGTAATATTTATGAGTTCCATTTCACTAACTGGACGCAAGAAAAACGATTTAACGTTTCGTTTTATATTTGAACAGTTTGAGTCTATATTCTGACTGTGCGGCTCATTGCCCAGCCTGCACAGAGCTCTCAACGCCGCACTTTGAAATGTGACATTAAAATCCTCAGACAATGATTGCAAATCACCCTCAGGAACAATAGCGTGTTGCTTTTCTTTATTTCCAGTCAGATCATGTACTATTTTCCAGGTAGTCTTGCTTTTATTATTAGAGGCTATAATTCTATTTGAAAAGTGTTTTGCCTTTGATTTTTTTAAAAGTTCATTATACTCTTTTTTCAACTCACAATACAAATAATTATGCTCGGGAAAGCAAGCTCTTAAAGCATTTGCGGCCGAAAGCCGACTTCGACATTCATCAATTTCAGGAGATTCAAAAAAGGAATATACCGGCACCCTTTCATGGGTAGGCTTTAAAGGAAAGTGCAGATTAAAGTAGTGATGAAACGTGGTCATAAAAGAATCCCACATTTCATCCGTGGTCCCCGATGTGTAAACTTCTTCCCAACTCTCTACCGATAGATCGCGAAAAAAGGACGCAACAGCGGCGTCAGGAAAATGACGCTTTAATGTTGCCTTCGCCTTATTTTTGTTACTTGTAGATTCAAACAAAAAACTTGCAAACTGTGCCCTGTGATCAGAAACAAAGTATTCTGCAACACCCGATATAACATTGACTGTTTGATCAGCAAAAATATTATCAATACAGGATGAGCTTTTACCTGATATCCTAGTGGGCTCTCTAATAAGGTTGTGTAAATTATAGGTCTCCAAATGACCCAGCAACACATCACCCTGCTCACTCGCAGAGTCGTACCCAGTAATATTTACGTTAAAATCGCCCGAAATGACTAGCATTGCACGCTCCCTGTACACACACCGACATACATCGTCAAGTAATTCTAAAAACATGTTAAAGTCTCCCTTAGGAGGCCTATATACCACAACAAAAATATAATGTTTCTGCTTGATTACAAGCTCCGTCGCCGCGCACTCGAAAACGCCCTCTTTTGACATAAGATCTATGTCCGGTCGTGGTCGATAGTTGATTGTTGAACGAATGTAAATTGCCGCTCCACCGTATTGTCCCATAACACGGCAAAATTTAGCAGCCAGTTTAAAATTGGCAATTCCCGTAGATTCTATTTCTTCAGTGCTAAGCCAATGTTCAGTGATGCACATTATGTCGACCCCAAGGTCAGATATGAGCTTTTCGATCTTGTCCACGGACCTTCTCATAGATCTTACATTTTGGTGAGCCAAAAGGAACCTATTTAAAGTATTTCTTTTATTACAATATGAACCTCCCCTCCTCGCCCTGTGGAGTAGGTGCACGTTTGTGGAATCGTTGAAAACGAAATGGCTTTATTTGAATTCCTCTCGGCCAGAAACTCTCGACCATAACGGCATCCAAAAGATCAAAATCCAATCCCAACCTAAATGACACATTTCCCTTTTCATTCTTTGACACCTTTTCTACAACAAATTCTTTAGTAGGATGTTTTTGCTTCAAGAACTTGTTTAGTCCCTCAACCGTGAAAACTTCTTTACATTTTGAGATGTGCAACCAACCCATTTTAGTAGCTGGTGCAAAATCCTGATTATCCGCATTATCTGCGGAACCAAGTATGCTTATGTTAGCGGTGCGTTCAGAACGTCGACCACTGTCCGATTCGTTCGATTTCGCCGTTACGGACCCAGTCGATTTCATGTGGTCTGTTGCGCTGACCCTCCCAGCACTGGCGTTGTTTGCAGTACTGGAACCACTGGAGCCCCGAGACACCGCTGGTCGTGATGCCTTGACTTTCGCAGGACGGTCCGAGATGGTGGGGCCCTTATTATTATTTTTGTTTACACTGGCGGGTGTAAACATACCAGCCACAGCATTGTCGGATTTGTTTTGATTAGCCTGATATATTTTTAATAGTGAAATTATTGTTTCCAAGTCAGAGATTCGGTTTTCCATCTGATTCAAAATTTTTATGTTTGATGTTAGTTCACACTTAGCCACACGTAAGTCGGCTTGTGTTGTGATACAGGATAGTTTATTGCAGGGTTGAGACACCACCACACTGTCACTGGCATCACGAAAAATCTCCAAGTTATTTTGGTATTTGTCTTCGATAAACCTCGTCACATAGTCACTAATCACTGTATTTTCCGGGAACTCACGGTAAACAATAAAATGTAGCAGAGTGTCTTTATTAAACTTTTTTAACTCTGAGTAAACTTGAGAATGTCTGTCGTCCGCCATGTTACCGCTTGTTAGTATGTATATTATATAATATGCCCATGCATATAATATCTTTCACTCAATTTAAACTTAAAGCCAAACCAATCCATAGGGCATATTATGTAGAACTCTCCTTAAAAAAAATTAAACCAAAATGCTTTTGCCCACCAAATCCCAAATACACGGATGTCTAACCAGTCTTCCTTTCAGCCTTTTGTGATAGGCTACCATGACGTTATTGGTTCTGTGACGCTTCCGAAACACTCTGAAATGGTATAGAGTAACTCTTATGGATAGTCAAATGATTGTAAATTCAGATACCTTATTTATATATTACACATGTTGAAAATATCACAATAATATGTGAAATGAACAGATGTAAAAAATTAAAGATGTATGATTATTGTTTTAGGACAAAATAAGCCAAATCATATTTTAAAATGAAAAACATGCAAAAACCCTATATAATCCAAAACAAAATGATTTAACTTTTTCAATGATACGTTAATCGGATGCACCGACCAACTTGACAATAATGCTTGTGGAAAGTTTTCTCGCAGGGATTCCACAATTTCGCACATTATTAGACAAATATAAACATGCAGTCAAGGAAAAAATAAAAAAGGGAATACACACAACCACCCCCAAGTAATACACTCATTTAATCCAGTTGGTCATTTATTATTACGACCCAACTTAACCAACGGCATGACTATAGAAACCCTATCAAATATTGGCCACTAACCTTATAATATGACTTAGCTTAATACTAAACTCACTGCGTTTGCATTAACAAATGCCCAGTCCAGAAATAATATTAGGCTTCTCTGGAGACTGGTTTAAGCCTTCCGATAAGTAATGAGACCACTCCAAAACAAAACTGTTGAGTTAGTCCAAAGTACCCTAAGGAATACTTATTCTAATACCGGACTAGTTACTCTGAGGCTTCCTCCGAAAAAAAATATAAAGTAATGGTAATAGTAAACTATTATGTCTCTCTAACTGGCCCAAAAATCTTTCGAAGTATCTTCCTTTAAAGCGTTTTTCGTTTTTCGGAGCATTTGTTCGTTTTGTGCGGTAAGAGTTCGTTGTGTAGCGGTCTGCCACAGTGAAGGAAAGTCAGTTTCAGTTTGTGGTAGAGGACTGAGATTGGGAATTTTTCTCCTCAGATTTCTTTTCCAAACAGAGATTTTTGGAATGTGGTACTGTCATGCTGAGAGCCTACACCACCAATACCAACAAATGTAAATTTATAAAATGCATCATAAGAGACCATCATCATCAAATTATTTTTTTTTGTATGAGAAATATTCACTCCATTCCATTCCATTCAATTCCATCTCGAAAAAACTGCTCTTTAAGAGAGTGGATAAATGTGTGGTATACTACAGTATAGAGCACATCTGAAGCAGTTAATCAGCATTCAATTTAGGATATCATATTTTAAAAAGATAGCAATTAGTAAAATAAACTACATTGTTAAAAACACGTAAAAGCAAATTTGCAAATACTCTAGGAGATTATAAAAGACCTAACATATTGATTAATTTACCGAAAGGCTGTTTGTTTGCTGATGTGTTTGTTTATGCCAGTCCATTGTCAACTATTCCCTGAAAAATAATGTTTTGCCAAGATATTCTAGATCCGGAAAGAATTACTCAAATTATTTATTACATATATGACTTTAATTAAGTTTCAGCTAAATTTTCTGTGTTCGGGAAAAAAGCTTTTCCAACAATCGGTCTGGATAACAGTTCCATCCAATTTCGCCGTAAACTTCCAGGCCTTCAATGGGAATGGTAGTAATGTAGTAGTAATGCTTCAATATTCGCCTTTTTTGTGTTCTGTGTTGTTAACTTTTATTGTTACTATTGAAGTATCAACTCGGTTAACCGTATAACCTCCTACTGAATTTAATTGGAATCGTTCTGATAATATACGCATGTTAGTTATACACAAATTATACTAAACAAATTATCTTCGTTATTTATTGAAGCCTTGATTGAAAATAAATTGCTGACTTGTCTATGTGTCGAGTTTAGAGAGACTTCATCGATGCCTAACATTGAATTGTCACCATTAATAGGGTTTTGATGTGTAGAAAATTTCTTATTTTGATGAAGTTTGTAAAACTTGTTCCTAACTCCATTATAATTTTTATATTTCAGTAAACAGTTATTTCTGGGGTATTACTGTTTCTTAAACTTTGATTTTGATAAAATCTAGAACAATTTATATTTTCTCGTGACGCATTTCGATAATAAAAATATATTTTTTTAAGTTTGGCCCTTTATAATAGTTATTTTCGCAATAATTGTTGGAATGAAATTCATGAATTTTAGAGTTTTTATTTAACCAGGTACGATTAGCAGTAGTAAGCGTTAAATTTATTCTTCAACCGATATTTACGAGACCGAAAAATTTTCCTGTTTATTTCTTGTGTAAAATGCTTTTTGCTAATTCAATTGACTAAATACTATTCGCTACTGTATACCACTCACTATTTTCAAGACAAGTTGATTCAAATCACTAAAGTTTTTATTATTAGTGCTCAGCAAATAATACATTTTATATCACGACGGATTTAAGCTCTATTCAAAATAATCTCTAAAAGTTCCCAAAAGACATGTCCGGATAAATTTCATTTGCCAAGGAAAGGAAGTTGTAATCATATTTTTTATTATCTTTATTGACTTGATGCTTACGCGTGAATTAAGAAACCGGAGTTGCAAAACACCTTTTTAAAAATAGTTAACTTAAGTTTCATCAAATAAAAATTCAACATACAACTAATGCGATTAACAATTTATAAAGTACGTCTAAAAGGTTTGAACGTCTAATGGTTGGTTGGTGTGTTGCTCTTACTGACTTTATTAATTATAGCACAACTCTTCCGAAAAACAATATAATGTCTATTCAACAATAAGCAACTGCTTCAACTTGCATTATACGTAAGATTCCTTAGATCTTTTCAGGAAGCAATACGGGATTATAAAAAATAGGTGGGACATAAAACTACCCAATTTAAGTAAAAACTTATAAACTGCCTTCATACAGTGTAAACCAAAAAATAATAATCAAAATATATAATATGTATAATGGGAGGCAATTCCCCAAAATTTTATTGCAAAGTTGGTGGATAGCATGCTAAGGGTTGCGGAGTGCAACGAACTGCTGGGGAAACGACAAGGTATTAAGAATAAACGGGTTTATAGTCTATAAAGTAAATAGTAATATGAACGCTGTGGATCTGTGCTTTTTTTTATTAAAAACCGTAATTTTCGATTAAATTTACCGAATAAAGATACATCGTTGATTTGTATGGTAAAACATTTTTTTTTGTTGGAGGAGGAAGCATCCGCGACGGTGAAACATAGATGCCTCAATACTCAACAAGAAGCGATCTTGAATCAGGTCGAAGCTAGTCTGGAAAATAAATTGGTGGAATTTGTCAGCGGGGTCAAAGACACGCTGAACAATTTCTTTACGAAGGTGGTAGAGGATCAAGAGTCGGAAGAAGACTTCAGGACGCCGGAAAATGAAAGTAACGGCAACAAACAAAAGCCAGAAGTGGAAGAGCGTCGAGAGGCGCGAGCTGAGAGCGGCAGCGATCTTCTTCTCGAAACTAAGGGAGCAAGAAATGTTGTTGCGAAAAGGGAGGGCAGACGTCTAAGCCCAGCACGTCAACGCACGGCAACAGCTAATCCTCGGTGTTTGACCTGATAAGTCAAAACACAGACATGGAAACCTGTGGCATTACAGATATTGTGAAGAGAGGCAACAAATATTGTGAAGAGAGTGTTAAGCTCATTACAGACGCTACGAGCAATCACAGGTGTGGTAAGCTGGCATTTAAATTGGCAGATAGGGCAAAAGTTGCAGCGAAGACAAGCTCCATCCAGCGCGATATGTTGATGCTGGTAGACAGGTGACATGCGTTAGATGCTAAATACCGGCATCAGCTGGCGGTGAAGAAGCCTGCAGATGAGCAGGTGAGGCTAGGTTGGATGAGCGCGATGGAATTGAGTCGCAGCTGCGCAAGATCTGGGATGTGATAGGGAAAATGTCGAAAACGCAGAAGACCCGCCCGCCGCCCATGACGTATGTCGCGGAACTATGCACTATGTAAACACTTCGGGTACTCAATAAGAATCAATATTAGCACTATTACATACTGTGACCATCAATATTTCTGTCGTGGTCCAAGTTGATACTAGTCATGTTGATCCGCCACTACTGCCCGTTTGCGCGATTATAATCTTGCTTATTTCTTTGTGGTCAACAAAACATTTTTTTTTGCACTTGAGAGGAATCACTCAAACCACGCTAGAGTCGACTGGCAGGATCGTGTAAAGTTGCGTCTTTAGTTCGTAAAATAAAGTTATGCTGTACCTAAAATCATGGTTTATTCCCCCTTGTACGTACAGGTTCTTTTCTTGAAGATTACTGTCTACTTCTAAAGTTCTAATACTAACTAAAATTATGTCTGCTATATTTTAATAATACACCGTGTTATTGTTTAGCCTAATGAATTGATATATTGCCACAGTAAACTACATAAATATGCTTACAAAGGTTAGGTGACATTTTGATGATTAGTTTAATTACTTATTTAAACTTATGAATGTATTTAGCTTAGCCTAACTATTACATCACAAGAATAGCAAAAAAATTGTATTATTATCTACGACCCAAAACGTCTGATATTTTAAAAATTGGTTGACGTTAAAAAACTTACTTCTTGTTGATTTTTTATTTTGGGTTATTTTTGTATAATTTGTAAATTCCCGATCACTTTTTTAATCTTGAGAATTTATAATATTTCTATAATAATTAAGTTCATCATAAATAACGTTTTCAAACAATTTCTTCATTTAAATATCTCATTTTTAGTATACCTAAATTTTATTTTATATTATAGGTAAATTTTTACAATAAGACTTTCTGGTAAAGCATGACAGTTAGTCAGTCAGAAAGAATGATCGTGTGTAACGTATGCGCTTCGACAGAATGAGAGTTGACACAATTATTGACGGTTTGATCACGTATTTCAGCTCATTTAAAACGCTTCCCATTATTAGCCTAAGTCTAATGTAAAACTAGAGTGTATTGGCATCCTATTCTTTCAGATGTGATAGAAATATTATGACAATATCAATTTAGAAAGTTAAAGAAAAAAGTTGAAGACAGAAAGTGATGATCCTTTCTGCTAATCGATAAAATCCTACTACATAGTGAACGTACCGGAGATTATTCGGCAGGAGGTGTTGGTTGTTCGGTTTCCGTCGTGTCACTGACGTCAAGAGGCTCGAAATTTTTCATCAATGAGGAAAGAGGTATTCCTGGCAGAGTGACATGTTCTTCGTTGTCCAAATGAGCTCCAAATGCGTCCTTTAGTGAGAAGATATTTGAGGCGTTTGGCTGTAGTGTCGATAGGTTTTTGAATTTGAAATTGATGACATTCTATTCTATGCTAAAAAAGTCTTGTTTCACCTTATTAGCGTGTAACGAAGTTACTAATTTTTTGTTAATATGTAGTATTAGATTTAAGAAAACAATGCGCAGCCTCACACGCTTAAGGTACAATGCGTCTTCGCGACAGAATGGTGAACGCACCGTCGCGATTGATAAAGGTTCAGCGCGCAGCCGCGGTAGCGTTAACGAAGCAACATCGCGCCGTCGCGACTCGCGAGCTGGTAACCAGGTAAAGCGCCGCGCGCTACATTGTTCGTTCGTCAGTTCGTCAGTTCATCCCGGACCATCGACTAGTGACTACCGAGTACCGACCGACGCTTCAGCCAGCTGAACGGTAAATTTTATTGTTCCTGGGGGCAAGCTTTGAAGGGGAAGGTATTTCGGAATCGTTTCCTTCGGACCGCCAGTACAGGATGTTATAACACTGCTGGTTAACTTTGAGGGCCACGACTCCGAAAACCACTCGGTGATTTGAGTTGTTTCCTCTGGACTGCCAGTACCGGATGTTATAACACTGCTGGTCAACTCCGGAGGCTACAATCTCACTATCACCTAGGTATTTCCGAACCGTTTCCTTCGGACCGCCGGTACTGGATGTTATAACACTGCCGGTTAACTTCGAAGGCCACGGCTCCGAAATCCTGTAACCAAACCTGATCTCACCCAGGTCATTCCGAACTGATTTCTTCGGACTGTCAGCTCCGGCCAATTCTTTGACCCCGTCTGTGCCCCCAGAGCACAGTTTTCATACCGTCCGAATCCGTCATTCATACCGTAACCGTCTGTTTACCCTGGCTGGGAAAACCGTTTCGATACCGTCTTAGTTTCCCGCACCGTTCCCCGTTCTGAACACTAGGTTGTGTTGTCCGTTCGTTTACCGTTTCAAAGTTACCGTATTAATTTAGTTAGGATCTCCAGGTCCGACTGTACCGTTTATTAATTTGAACACGAGGCTGTGTTGTTCTCTGTTTGTTCTGTTGTGCTAGAGTTTTTTTAAGTAAGGATATGAATGATTGTTAACTGTTATTTTTCCTGGTTAACACGACTTGTTTAGTTTTGCTAACAACCCTGTGTTTCCTTATTTTTGTCCCACTCCCGACATCCATTTACAGATAAACGTGAACTCTGTCTTCGACTGTTTAAAAGCTCCCCAGGTATACGAAGCGAGTTCCTTAGTTACGCTTCTCCAAATAAAACTAAGGTGGCGCCCGAGTTTCAAAGCACCTACCCCTAGGTGTGGCAAAAACCGTACCAGGACAGGTACGTAAAGGCGGGTTACAAGCGTTACACAGTACCCATTAATATACGTGTATTAAATAATCATTGTTTTTTCTTTAGTGTCTCAAAAGTTTGTGTCTCTAAATGATTACCAAGTCAAAGACTAATTAAAATAATTTAACTTCGTAGTTCCTTTGCCGCACATTTGACGTCAGCAACCATAAAAGGTTCTCATATAAATCAATCACTATATTACTATTCTATGTACATTCAGATAAAGGAGCGTATTTTTAAACCCGTCTGACGTAAATTGAGTAACTTCGCCGAGTATATTCGTCTTTTGCAGATCCTGTAAAAGTCGTGCAAGGATATGGATGTTTTTTTTGTAGTTGAATGTGTTCAATTTTCTTTTGTGTTCGTCTCATTTTTTACCAGCGTGTTGTTAGAATTCAGGGTTTTCTAATGGTTCGTGCGGTGGTTTAGGAATCTGCTTGATGGTAGCCATGTCCAGTTTTTCCACTTTTCTGTTTCCATTCTTCATTCTTCTTTTCCAGCCTTTTTTACAACCCCACTGCTGGGGTTTAGGCCTCTTTCCTTTCGGAAAGACATTCAGCCATAATCTTCCACGCTGGCCAGGCCGGTTGAAAGACGGGGATATCCGCAAATGATTTAGACTCTGAATGGGCACACACTGTTGTTCAGCGGTCACCCATTCAAATACCAATTACGATCAGTGCTGCTTGACTTCTTCACATTGTTGCTGTCGCCTCTCTTGTTCCTCTTCCTGTCGCCGTTCTTGTTCTTGATTTTCCCTCTCTCGTCGTTCTTCTTCTTGTTTTTCTCTCTGTCGTCGTTCTTCTTCCTCTTGTTTTTTTTTCTGTAGTCGTTGTTCTTCTTCCTCTTGTTGTTTTTCTGTAGTCGTTGTTCTTCTTCCTCTTGTTTTTTTTCTGTAGTCGTTGTTCTTCTTCTTATTTTTTCCTCTGTCGTCATTCTTCTCGCTCTTGTTTAATATCGAGACCGTTTTTGGTTTTCGCTTTTTGCATCTCAGCCTCAGATTCCACCTGTTCCTTATCCTCTTCGGCCTGTTTGGATTTATTCCCTTTGGCCCAAAACCAAAAAAAATACATAAAAGTTGGAAACATCCAACTTTCGAGTTCGCTTATGTTGTGTATGTGTTATGTTCACTAAATTTCTAAATTAAGACGTGTTTATAATTAAACTATTTTATAAAAATACTTATATTCGATTTTGTAATTAGTGAATTATTGCAACAGTTCCTAGCTTTTTTTTGCTTTAACGGAAAAAACGGCCCTTTAGTACTCTAATTCCGATTTATTTCGATTCTCGAATTATCCGATTTGATTTAAATCTAACTAACACCTTTTGAATTTTTTTGTCCTCATTCGCCCAACTAGTGATAATAAATATTGCTAGTTTTATGTTATCTGTTACAGGTATATCGCATGTATCTAACAAGCGCAGCACTTGCTCAAGCACACTGCCTTTTTGAAACAGTTTCTCAAATAATGTTGATAACACAGGCAGAAGAGAAATGGGCCAGTAAGATTTAGCTTCGTTTATGGTTTTGTCGGGTTTTGGTATCATAATTACGTCTGCCGTTTTCATAACATAGGAACGTGTTTCAAGCGAAATGAGATGCATTAAATAATTCTTTTTTTAGGAGTTGTTTGCGTATGATTTCTGTAAACCTTTGGTGTGAGTTTGTTGTCTCTAGCTAAGGGGCCACTTTGTTTTCGAATCGCGATTGGAGATATTGGTTTTACTTACTTACTTACTCCGTAGCGCTACAGCCCCTGATGGCCCTTGACTGCGGCCACAAATTATTGGTTTTATTGGTCGGTTTAATCTCTTGGTGGCTTTCCAGAGTGAATAATCTGAGCTCTGATCGTCAGTTAGTTCCCTCAGGTACTTGTTTATTGACTCATTTTTAATTTCATGAATTTCCCCTTATAGTTGTTGGGTCCGGTTGTTTAGTACGATTTTATTTTCTCTCGTTCTGGATTTTTACCACTCTTTTCTAGCTTTCTTATTCTCTTTTATAAGATCTCGTATTTCCTTGAGATAGTTTATTTTAATTTAACGGTTCCTCTTTTCATTTCTGGGGTGCTGTTCCAAGCTGGTTGCTAAACATCATTAATACATTTTCTTTACCGAAATTTTCAAAACAAATTTTTTACCGTCCTCCCCATTTTATTTGAAGAGATAGAAACAGGAAATCTCGTTTATAATTTTTTTGCTGTAATATCGTAAAGACCATTTAAATTGTCTCAATAATTTATGATTACATGTTTAACCCTTGTATATTTAGTGTGTCCGAGCTGTTATTATCACTCAAATTTAATACTAAATTGATTCTTATATAATAGGACTATGAACTAATATGAGTGTTGTGTGACTATTATAATATAATAAGATAATATTATAGAAAATATCAGTAAATAATGTCCGTCCTCTTTTGGACGCATTGTTACTGGCACATTTTACTCAAAATTTGTCGACGGATTCGTCAGACCTGACAATTTTGAAATAAGTGTGTTGTAAAGGTATCTATTTTTTTCTCTTTATGTGTGGTTTTACATAATATAATAAAATACAGTGTATAACAATAAGAAAATACCGGTAAATAATCTTTGAATGAGTCAGCTGTATGGCGACTTTCCAATTTGCGGTTTCAAGAACTACAGTTCTGAGTGCTCTTTTATGAACAAAATGTCTGTTACGGTTATGTAGCCCTGCGTAGACACGTAGGTCCAGATTTCTGTTATAGTAATATGATTAACAGAATTAAATATTTTCGTCATACGAGCAGTCAATTCGTCATATAAGGATATGACTGACTGATTTTAAATTTTGAGGTTTCTGATCCTCGATTGTCCACACAACAGTCACAAAAACATTTAGCCAATAAGATATATAGCCATTAAGCTGTTTAATTTTTCAATATGTGTGTTCATTTCAAGATAGCCAAATAATACAGAGCCAAAAAGATGTTTAATAAATCGGTTAGGTTGTAGCGCTTTTCTTGCGGATTTCCTCGGTTACGTTGCCTCGGGCGCCACCTTCGTTATTTATAGTGGCTGAAGGTCCACTTTACGGTGCCTGGGTAGGCTTTAGACAGCTGGAGAAAGTTCCAGGGGGTTCGGGAAATAAATAAAATTAAAACAACTGTTTTTAGTGTTAGTGGCGGTACGGAAAACGCGCAAACGGTCTAATCGTCAAGAGGTATAATCGAAACCGAACGCAACCGAACGTAGTCGGATGACGTCTTTGGTTGGATTGCACCAATTTAGAAAATTTAGAAGTAAGAATACATTATTTTGCAAGAAAAACATTAGAAGTTGAGAACAGGATAGTATTTATTTGTTTACCATATGTGATCAGTCACTGGGTTAGCATAGGTTTTTTTAATTTTAGTTAAAAAATAACCATTGCGATATAACCACATTATTGATACTTTATGTGATCGGCCAGTGGATTAGCATAAGTTCACGAGCATTTTTTTGGTTATTACATTTAAAAAAAAACACCTATCTTAAATACGATATGAAATTACTTTGGTGCGGGCAGTCATAAACAAGTCAAGTTAAATAATAACAGTTTTAACAAGGATTTTATAAAAATAGTATTAGAGCTCACATAAGCAATATCATCTATTTTCAATTACTCAGAACAGATCAAACATATTATTTTTCACAATTTGTGCAACTATATTTATATTTTTTTTGGTCACAGTAACTACAACGGCCTCTTTTTAGAACAGTGTCTGTAGTTGTTGCTGGTTGTGTGGGCCTTTCATAGTCAATAATTTCCTTTATTCGTAATGAAGTACTTGCGGTAACAACTAAGCTCAGACCTTTGATGTAGATGATTATTGACTAGCTGCAATGCTAGGTTTCGAAGAAATTCCCTTCTTCTGATGGAGTGTGGACTGTTACATTTGTTATACCTTACCGCATAAGGCCCATCCGGCTGCTTCCCGACATAAACTTCCAAATTAGAGGTAAAATAACATTTAGAGTCTACTAAAGCAAATATCTTTATTCTATATTTGTTTGGTTTGTTGGGAATATATTGCCTAAATGAGCATCGTCCTCTAAAAGCCTCTAATTTTACATCCACCGTAACGTAGTGAAAGGGTGAGTACGCATTTTTGCAGTTGGTGACAAATGCATCAAATACGTCTCTAATTCTTTCTTTCATTACTGGTTTCAGCATTATCAAACCTCAGATGTTGAAGAATGATCTAGAATCTGTTTACTGACATTACCAGGCGAAAAAGTTCTACGTCCGTTCCTTGCGTACTATATAATTCTCTTACATGCAAGCGACTTGATTTTAGAACTCCAGCCATGTATGTACAGCAAACCAAATAATGCTTCAACCTCAGATTTACTTGTAAGAGCAGCATCTATTTCTCGAGAATAATTTGTAGCTGTTTTTCTAATGTCTTCGTTTTTGGTTGTTCGTTTTATACAGGGTGGTCCAGTTTTAAATGTCAATAATTCACCATTCGATAGCCCATCAAGAAAATAAGTTGACATGCATTATGTAATTTTTGTAAAAAATGCTTCCTAAAAAAGATACAGTCTCCCAAATTTCAGTTTAAAAAAGTTTTTTGGTCATAATTGTCAGACCGTTGGAGCGATTTTGATCAAATTTGGAACAAGCACTATTGAAATTAATACTCATTATGTGATGGTAATGACGTTTATCAAAATTGTTCAGTTGCGTAGATACAGGGAAATGATTTTCATTTTCCCGTCTTATTTTCTACTGTCACTGGATATTTTTCAAAAATTACACTAATTTTTTAATTTATGGTTCAAGTTGGAAAATGAAGTATTTCTTGTAACATTGTAATTTGAAACTTCTACGAGATAATTCAGTTATTACGTTTAAAAACCCAAAAAAAAACTGATATCTGGTCGGGCAAAAATTGTATAGTTTGTTTTATAATCAATGAACTGTCAGTGGTTCGTCCTTCAAAAAATAAGCAGACATGCATGTTGTCCTTTTTTAAAAGAACTCGTTTCCAGGAAGATACAGCCTTCCAAAATTCAGCTTCAAAAATCGTGTTTTTTTGTAACCGTAGAAGCAATTTAGATCAACTTTGGTTCAAGTATTTATAAAGCTAATACTCATTATTGAACGAAAGTAACTTTGGTCTAAGCTGTCCGTGTAGATACAAAATAATTGGTTCACTTATTTTGAGCTACATTAATTTTTATACCTCTGGACTTCGTTCAAAGGGATGATAATTGATTATAATGAAGGGTTTTTTGTAGGTGGCTTTAACACCCGGTAATAAGCATCAGTTTCAAGTCCTTGTACCAAATTTGATCGGTTTTTACTTTCAACGGTCTGAGATTATAACAAAAGACAACGATTTTTCAGAAATTTAGAGGGCTGTATTTCTCCTAGGATGAGGTCTTTTATAAAATGACAAAAAACATAACAACTAATTTTTTGAAGAAGAATCCACTTCTTGTAGATTTATTTTTATAAAATTTTATAATTTTGCAATTTTTTGCTGCCCGGATATGACTCTTTGATGAATTTTGAATAAAAATTTTACAGCAGATACATCATCTCTCTAAAACACTGTCATTTTTGTGAAATATCCAGTCAGCGTAGAAAATATAGTGGAAAAATTCATCTTTCGGTATCTACGCCACTTAACAAGCTTGACAAAACTTCATTCACATCACATAATGAGCATTAATTTCATAAGTATTTGTTCAAAATTTGATCAAAATTGCTCCAACGGTCTGACAGTTATAGCAAAAAAACGATTTTTTAAACTAAATTTTGGAGAACTGTATCTTTCTTAGGAGCAAAATGACATAATGTATGTCAACTTATTTTTTGATGGTACTATCGGATAGTGGATTATTGACATTTAAAACTGGACCACCATGTATATGTAAAATTTATTCTGGTATAATTAATTGATGCTAATGTGGAAGGGTAGACAGAGCGTTTCAGGTTTTATCTGAAGAATGTTGTTAATATAAACAAATTTTGGTTCCAACAAATAGACTGTTCAGTTTGGGCCTGCTTATTTTCAAGGCTACTGACAATATGGCCAAAATGTTTAATTAAAACCCCTTTGTAAAATATAACCCCTCAAAATAAATTATTTAAAACAAATAAAAATTAATATGACGTCATATTTTGCTGCCTGCAAGGTCAAAATTTTGTTGTCACTTTTATGTGTTTTTGTGTGCTGCTTTTTGTCGATAGGTAAGTCTATTTATAAAAACCTTTTTATAGTTTTTTTATTGAAATGTACAACCTTCTAGCTATTGTTCACCCGTAATCTTGTGTTGAAGAAGGATTTAAATAAAGTCCAAAACGTTAACATTAAAAAAAAATTTGACTTGAATGCTGTTTCATGAACTGAATCAAGTAAACTGGCCTAAAAAGTTGACCAAGAAAACATAACGAAATATTACCTATAATTGGTCAAAGAAATTCAAGTTTAAAAAATTTATTTTTTTTGCTTTTTTTAACTAATTAGTCTTTATTATACTACTTATAGTCGTTTCACGACCTTGGCTCTACTCTATGCTTTGAATTTTTAACTTTTGCCCCTTGTATATTTTTAACAACGATTTTTATTTGAGGTTATAGGACAATATTTCTTTCAATTTCATTGCCGTGTTGCCAATTAACAATGAGATGTTCGATAATACAAGTGTCTTCTTCTTAGAGTTAAACAAGATTCATAAATTAATATATATTAAGTAACTTGTTATTCACATGGTTAAATCGGTTATTTCAAGAACAGCAAGCATTGGTGTTTTAATGATAGACATCTATTACTTATTAATTAATCCGTACTAAAATTGTTCTTTAATCTGTTGGTTTTTATACAGCCAAATAATGACAATTCTTTACTTAAATGTGACAAAGTTCAGTGTTTTGAACTCTTTGAATAATAAACCAAAAAATTTCTTCCTCGGCGTTTTAAAAATTGTTGTCGTTTCATTATACAGGAAAAAATCTGTTTATAGGATAGATATCCAAAAAGATCGTGAGCAGTCTATATGCACTATATTTCATTTTTTTCTAAGCTAACAATTTATACTACTTAAGAAATGTAGACACCGCTAATAAAACACAACATGTTAAATACACATATTTCACAGGTTTAGATTCAAAGCTTATCTTTCTAACCGCGTTTTAGGTGTTTTATACAATACAACATACATTCGTATACTTATACACGGTGTTTCAGGTTTTAATACGCAAACTTAAACCGTGCAATCTATGTCTAAAAATAACTATAGTTTGTAAAGTAAACTATATTCCAAAGATGCTTTGTTAAAGAAATACAGGATGTTAAAATTCTCTACCAATTTGCATTATAAAATTCAGATGTTTATTTCTGAAAATAAAATTAAAAAAAATTGTTTGAACGGTTACAGATACGGAATCAATAAATGATATAAAAACCATTATTGGCTCACTAGAAAACAATTTGGGGAGCTACAACTACAAGAAAATGAAAACTTCAACATTGTATTTCTTTAACGAAGCATTTAACAGCTTTAACCTAAACTAAAAAAGTGTGAATTCATACGATATAATATTATTAAATATTTTATCTATACTTTGTATCCTGAATATTTTATATCATCAGTTTCAGCAGTTTGCAAAAAAAAAATATTAATGTTTCCAGTATGTTTATTATAAAATTTTTGGCAATACATACTAATGAATTTCATTTTAAATTTGATATAATTTTTTTATCGAATATAATTATAATTCTTTAGGACAAGTCTGAATGCAAGATTTTCTAAACTTTTACATACACGAAACGTATTTTGTGGACTATATCCCGAATAAAAATCTACTGTCATTACTGTAATATAACCTTTTTTAGTTTAAATTGACAGATTTTATTAGATATGCCGGCAATTGGTTACATAGTAGCTATAATTTGAATAATTTGGTCACAAGAAGGATGGAATTTTAAAATGGGAAATAATTTATTGAATTTGATGGTCAGTCTAACACCATTTGCAACCAAAACCATTCATCATTCATTTCTGTTTCGTTCTTGAGTTATTTTCAAAAAATCATAAACGAGCATTTTGAAAAAAGTGTTGTGTTGCAATGATTAAGCTAATTTGAAAATTTTTAAAATTTAACTTGAACATTGTTAGAGCAACTTTTTAAGGACTATTTTCCTGAGTATTTGCTTTTCAGTTCCCTCGTTTCGGTTTTGCAAGATATTATAAGATCAACTTTTTTTTCCTATGAACGAAATTCGAAAAGCACGTTTTTTGCTTTGAAAGTATACAGGGTGATTCACGATGATGGAATATTAGAAATATCTAGAAAACGACTCAACATTTTACGCTGAAATTTTGAGCGTAGCCTAGGTTGAGTTCAAACTCTCTTTCCAAAATATTTTGGACTTTGCTATGTTGCCAGATCAGTCGGAAAGGACACACACTTTTGATTTTCAAATCGAACACCCTGCTTCTAATCTTATTTTTGAATTCCTCGTAAGAAGGTTAGTAATTAATGGTAATATTTCCCTATACCTATCTTGCACCGTTTCTTAGATATTTCATAAAAATGGTCGATTTATCAGCAAAACGGTAGTCTAAACATTAATTAAACTCTCAAGTCCTGAAAGGTTTGTTAATATGACCTTTTGTCCTCAGTTGGACAATACTACATAATTGAAAAGCCCAGAGAGAGAAAATGAAAAAAAAAACCTACAGGGTGGTCAGTATTTACGTTTTAGTCGGACAGATAGAAAAACTGCCAAACGTCCGTTTTTTTATTGGATACATCGGTGTTTTATAGTTTGTATTAAAAGAATATCGTATATATATATATATATCGTTCAATCGTAATCCATACTACTCTGAATACAGACATCTGCTTCGGCTTAATGACTAGTTGTCGTTCCTATAACCACAACATGTTCCGACAGATATTTGTGAAATTCAACTTGGTTTAAACTGAGCACAAGCAGGTGTCCGTATTCAGATTAGTATGGATCACGATTTTATAGGCACTTTAAGGAAAAACTTTTAATAAGTCAGAAACAGTTGAAGTTAGGTATAGGAAGAATATACATAGATTTGTTCTAAATTTAATGTTCTTTTATTACAAACCATAATACATTATAGGATCCATTTAAAAAAACGAATTTCTGGTAGTTTCTCTATCCGACTTAAGGGTAAATATTGACCACCCTCTAGGTTTTTTTATTTTCGGTCTCTGGGCTTTTCAACCATGTGGTATTGTCTGACTGAAGACAAATGTCACATAAGCAAACCTTTCAGGACTTGAGAGTTTAATTAATGTTTAGACTACCGTTTTGCTGACAAATCCACCATCAATGTCTTGAAATCAAACTTTACAGGGTAGCCAACGTTGCTACACTGTGAAGTTTGATTTCTTGAATGAGATTGGAAACAGTGGGTTCCATTTCAAAATCAAAAGTTCCTGTTCTTTCCGAATGATCTGACAACACCGCAGTCCAAAATATTTTAGATCCAAACCTAGGTAGTACCCAACCTAGGCTATACTTCAAATTTAAACAAAAAATATGGAGGCGTTCTCTAGATACTTCTAATATACCATCAGCGTAAATCACTCTGTATAACATGTTAGGAAAAACTTTGTATTTATGTTAAAAAAAATAAATAAAAAGCAATTTTTAAGGTGGCATTGACTTGCAAATAGTACTTAAGCAATGTCGTTTTCGTCAAAACATCCAAAATAATTTTTAAAAAGCATCTAAATAAGTGAGCTAAAAATTTCAAAACCTATCGACAAGCGAACGGGACAATATTTGAGAATTTACCAGATTAGAACTAAATGGCGTTTATTTGTATTGGTAGTCAGTTAAGTTTAGACCTTTATTTCATATTACATTTTTCATCATTTAGTTTATAGTTCATCCCACATAACGTCAAACTGCGTTTGAATACATATAAATCGGAAAGCTGAGTCTGAAATGTCGGAATTTTGTAGTTTATTTCGAAAAAAATGTCTTTTGGTTAAAAAATAAACATACGCTGTGAGTAAAAAGTCCGGCAACCCTTAACTATTTCGAAAAATATTCTACATATTGAAAAACATTGAATATAAAAATTTTCGCATTTTAAACGTTTTACCGTTATGTGATTAATGAATTTACAGGGTGTCACAAGATGGCAATGAAATGATGTTAAGTTTTTTCTTATGGAATGACATGTCTTAATGACATTTTCTGATTTCGTCTCTCATTCTGATATATCATGAAATATGTTGTATGGTTAACTTGTACAGTTGCATTCATCCATAATTATTATTTTTAAATCATCTAAATTTGACGGTTTTGTAGCATATACCTTATTTTTTACGTGGCTCCATAGAAATAATTGTAGATGCGTCAAATCTGGTTATCGAGATGGTAACTCATTTCAAGCAAACGAACAACACAAAATACAAGTTAACCATACAAAATATCAAATATGCACAAGAATATCTCTAGGAATTAAGACGCTATTTACAAAGTGTGGTATTCACTGTATTTTTTAATAACTCTCAAAGTAACAATCAATTAATTAACCACCGGATGAGAACAAAATTTAAACTGGAAACTCGTCCTCCGATTTATCTGTAATAAATTGTAAAGCTTAAAGTACTTACACCTTTTCAATACTAAAAAAACGTATTTAGCTACTTAACTGTAGATAATAAAATTTTTTAGTTGTGTCAAATAGATTCCCAGATTTACCACCGTGCGTCGCGTGTAATGGGTATTATTTACAATTTAACGTGGCATTTCCATCCAATCAGATCAATTTACTATTGAATATACTGTTGTTCACATCGATGAAATCCCAGTTTTTACCGCGGTAAAAATCTTGATTTTCAGATCAGCGTTGTTAGGGAAATACAGGGTGGTCCGAATTAATTGTAGGATACTTAAAGGGTAGAAAGTAGATGAAAAATAAACGCCAAAGTGCCTTATAAACTAGGGTCTAAAAGTGCCACCTAGCGGAGCTAGCAGGCTTTAAAGGTGTGCCCCTAAAATCAGTTTTTTAGTTTTAATTCCTGAATGAAAAAAGTTACGCTAATGAAATTTGGCATGCATGTTCACCATTTTTAAGTAACCATTTGGGATTTTTTTTTATTTTTAAAAATAATCTGAACAGATACGAGAGCCGTTCAAAAAGTTTGACAAGTTCAAATTTCTTTTAGTTGTGTTTTTTTGTCATTCTGATATGGCACATGTGGTAGCCCGCCCATACATTGTCCTAAAAAAAGCTTGTCTTGACATTTCTTTTTATTTTGCTCAGTTTTTCAGATATCGTCATTTTTTTCAATTAATGCATGATTGCGTTAAAAAATAAAAAAATGCTTTTCAATAATATGAGATAGCCATGAAACAAACCGCATTTGTTTATTATTGTTTATTGTCTGTCACTTCAACTTCAAATAAAACTTAAATCATGCATTAGCTTAAAAAAATGACGATATCTGAAAAACTGTGCAAAATAAAAAGAAATGTCAAGACAAGCTTTTTTTAGGACAATGTATGGGCTACCACATGTGCCATATCAGAATGCCAAAAAAACACAACTAAAAGAAATTTGAACTTGTCAAACTATTTGAACGGCTCTCGTATCTGTTGAGATTATTTTTAAAAATCAAAAAAAATCCCAAATGGTTACTTAAAAATGAAGTGAACATGCACGCCAAATTTCATTCGCGTAACTTTTTTCATTCAGGAATTAAAATTAAAAAACTGATTTTAGGGGCACACCTTTAAAGCCTGCTAGCTCCGCTAGGTGGCACTTTTCGACCCTAGTTTATAAGGCACTTTGGCGTTTATTTTTCATGTACTTTCTACCCTTTAAGTATCCTACAATTATTTCGGACCACCCTGTATAACCAGTTACATTGTTACCCACCACGTTTTTGATCACACACTAAACGTCAAATATTTAGTTACGTATACGCAAAAAACATCTTTTTGAAAGTGAGTTTAAGCTGACTCGTTGAAAAACCTTGATCAAAAAAACTACACAATTTAGGGTTTTTGAAGCGGAAGCAATTCTGTCTTCACCAACTATAGATAGCGCCAGGTTAGTTCTTTTTGTTTGCAACGCACTAGACTAGAATTTACATCTTGGTTAAAACCAATCTACCTCAAACATTAGTTTGTCGAGCAGAATATAACTCTACTTCATATGTTTATGATATTTTTTTTTCCTGTATTTATACTCATTCAGTGTTTTCTTAAGCAAAAGGGCTTAACACCAGCTCAAAAATTATTATATTTATATTAACGTGGCTGAAATGCTTTAATTTGTTTAATACCAGAGTTGAGGTTTATTTAAAATGTGCGTAGCCATCGATTTTTTGGTTACCATATCTATTGCAAAAACAGGTCAAAAAAGGTTTTTTAAGACTTTATCAAATTTTGGACATTGACACACTATAATAAATGTACATAAAGTCATAGCTATTCTGTCCTTTCACAAATTACATTTACGTTGGTTGAGAATTGATAGTAAACTATTTTTTATTTCAGGCACAAGTTGCTGTGTACACAATTCCAATTTCCAAATGTGGATCATGAAGCAAAATAGCCTTACTACAAATGTTTGACGCGCTTAGAACCACGAAAGGAACGTCATGACGTCAAATTTCATCAAAATCAACAATCCTGCAAGTACTTCTGTGGGCAACTTGATACCCAAATTAGCAATTGTGATCTATACCAAGTATACCACAAATACTATTGCCTTGAAAAAGGTTCAATGCATCTGATAAAAAATAAATAAATGTATGGGATTTCATAGCATGAAATTCTTATTTATTTTAATAATAAACTAAAGATGGTCGGGTGAGTTGGGTGTAGTTTTATTTTTTATTTTGCTTTTCTATTACTGTACTTTTACTGTTTTGCCATATGCAGCATTTATTATGTGCGTTATTTATTATTTTGTCAGGTCAACAGTATTTGGCCTTATTTGGAGTTCTTATTTAATGTCGGTAATGTGTATTAGGGAAAGTGTCATTCCTTTTTATGTCAATCTACGCATGGCGAACTGAGTAACTGTGCAAAAGTTGACATTGGGAGTGAACAAAGACCAGCAATCAGCCATTCATATCTATCAAACTTATTTACTGAATTTATTTATTCTTTACCGACCTCCACTTGTTCGGTGTTCTTATTTTGCCCGGTTGTAGTGGCGCTTAAACTTAGAAAGAACTATGCAAAAACAATATTTTCCAAACTTAAAAACTTCCTATTAGCTTGCAGTCTGCCGCTAGCACTTAGACTACGGGTAGTAAAGTGTTACATATGTCGCAGAAACGTGGCCTTTATCTTACTGTATGGCGCAGAAACGTGGCCTCTCAAAGCTGGAACCCTGAACGGCATCGAAGCGTTTGAAATGTGGACCCACCGGAGACTCTTGAGCGTGCCGTGGACCGCACATGCCACGAATGAAGAAATTTTAAGAACTGCAGGCTACGAACGAGAAATACTTAGCATCGTTAAAGAAAGAAAAGTTTCCTACCTCGACCATATCCTTAGATGTGGCAAATATCACATTCCTACACTAATTCTACAAGGAAAAATATAGGGGCATCGTGGTCGAGGAAGAAATCAACACTCCTGGCTAAAAAACATACGGGACTGCTGTAACATCAGCGACGCAGTCACCATATTTGGAAGAGCCGAGAACGACACTTGGCACATTGTATGAAGAGTACAGACAATCGCTAACGTGCGGCTAAGCAAAGGGCACAAGAAGAAGCAGTCGCGCAATTAAGTACGCGTATGTGACATAATGCTGCACGGTCTATATCGGACCTCGTCCTGCCTTACCAGATCAAGGACATACAAAATATTTCTCTCAATTTTTTTACATTCCATGTCATCCTCCTGATCGGGGTCACTTTTAATTGGGGTTCGTAGCACTGGTGCACTAAGCAGGTTCTTTTTTTCTTCTGTTGAAGTAACCTAATCAAGTCATGAGGATGTTGGGTCGAAAGGGAGCAATTTTAAAACTTGATAAGTTAGATGGCAGAAGGTTGTGTATATAGCAACTTTGAGTTTTTAAATGTAAAAATTTTAAAAACCAAGAAGACACCTTATTATGTTTTCCAGATATTTAATAATAATTAGAAAGTATACTTAATGTCAATATAAAAAAACTCGACATAACACCAATGAAATTCAGGTAATTGGAAGCATCAACTGAGAGGGGTTGAGGTGCTTTTCTTAACTTTAATATTGCTCTCTCAATTGAATCGTTAACTTTCAGGATCCTTCCTATCACATAGAAAGTACTGTTACATCTAGTATACACTTCCTGTAATAATTTGTACTCCTTATAAGTAGCATTTCCATCAATGTTTTGCTTTTTCATGAAAAGGATCCATAATAAAAAAAAGTCATTCATCGAGTAGAATTAATAATACATTTTTTACATCTTTTTAAAAACACTTAAAGGTCGTTATTCTTTTAATGTGATCTGGTAGGAGATTAAAGCATTTAAGGACATGTATACAGGACTTTTTTTTAACAAAGTTAATCTGTGTTGATGGTAATTTACATCTGCTGTTCTGGTGTTGTAAGTATGAAACGTTTCCAGATTAAATCTACTCTTATTTTTAAAAAAGAATGACACACATTCATATACATACAGTCCAAAAACTGTTAATAGACGATTTTCCCTAAATTTACTTCTGCAAGAATCCCTAAAGCCCATCTTTAGTATAACTCTTATAGCGCGGTTTTGAGCAACAAATACTTTGTTCATTGAACTGTTTCAACCCCAGAAAATAATCCCATATTTAATAACGGACTCGAAGTTTGCACAGTACAAAATTCTCAAGCTATTTGTATCCTGCAGATACCTAGATGTAACCCTTATTCCGCAACATATTGAAGCAAGTCTATGTATCAACCCTTGCACATGTTCATCCCAGTTCAGAAATTCATCCATAGCAAGTCCCAAGTACTTTGTACTATGCAAGACGCTGGACTCACTATCACAAAGCGACAAAAACTGCTGTCTTTCTGTTTTTGATTGGGAACTGTCTATTCCCTACAAGAAGATTAGTGTCATCTGCATAACAAGTAATAGCCTCATCCGGACTAGTTGCCATAGACGCTGAGCAATATTTTTTTCCACATGTGGACTCTCTAATAATCTGCCTTCTCCCAGTTATGTATGATTTAAACAGACTTAGGGCATTTTCCCTGACCCCATACAATTCAAGTTTGTCTAGAAGAAGATGTGGATCTACACAGTCGTATGTTTTAGATAGGTCTAAGAATATTCCCATTGCTAAACAGCCTTTTTCCAAGGTATTATTTTTCTTGTAAATTCAAACACAGCAGTGTATGTTGATGATCCAGCCAAATATGCATGTTGAATGGGTTGTATTAAATTAGACCTATTCATAAAGTGTAAAAGTCTATCACACATTACCAGTTCAAATAATTTTGCAAAGGAAGGCAGAATACTAATAGGTCTGTAGTTGTCCAAAATTGTTGGATCGCCTTTCTTAAAGATCGGTCTAATTCCTGCTGTTTTTAACTGGCCAGGAAAAACATCCTGCTCCAAAGCATTGTTTATCAGAAATGACAAAACATGGCAAAGGTATGGAACTGTCATCTTTACAATACTAGCAGGAATCTCATCCACACCAGCATTGTACTTATTCTTCATTTTGGTAGCAAATCCACATACCTCGGCCTCAGACACTGGCCTGTCTATGTTATTACATAGACCGGCTATTAGGATTAATTTGAACATCAGTCTTAACATTGTTTAATATTTTTATTATATCTGGAATTTTATTCAACAAAAATTTATTATAAAGAGTAGGCAACTGCTCTATGTTCTCACCAATACCAATATCCGAGTGTTCTTCTTTGCCTATATTTTCCCTATATATGTATTGCCCACATACATTTAGATTTGTTATCAGATGTCAAAATACGTTTTTGATACCGCTCAGACCTAGTAATTTGCAAAAGATTGTCATATTCTTTTTTTACTACTTTGTACTGAGTTTTATATTTACTGTCCAATCTACATAACATAAGAGGAATGTCCAGTCTATTTTTGCAATCTTGTACCTTCTTGGGTTCGACTTGTCGTGTTGACTTGTTTTTATTACTTAATTTTAAAGGAAAACTATAATTAAAGATGTTAATAAAATCTCGCATAAAAATATTCCATTGTGGATCAATGTTTTCATTTCCGTTATTATAGACTAAAGACAAATAATCATTTTTCAAGTAATTGACAAAATACAACTTACTTTCCTTACTATAGAATCGCCTATAAGATGCCATATTTATACTAGGTGCCTCTAATTACAAAACAATAATTTGAACCATATGATCGGAAATACACGTATCCAGAATATCGCTATCTAGATAGTCTAAACTACTATTTACAAAAATATTTTCAATGCATGTTGCAGAGTTATTGTTTTCTCCAGTATTCAAGATAGTTTGTCTAAATCCTTGTGATTCCAGCATTGATAGCATATCCAATTTAAGCTTATTATCTTTTAGCAATTCAACATTAAAGTCTCCTGCTATGCAAATTGTTTTGGGTTTTTATCCCATATCGGCATTCAGTTTTTCAATTACTTTTCAAAAAACGAAATCACCCGAAGGTGGCCTATTATTACAAACTACCCTAATTGTTACCCCCTGAAAATGACAGACCACTACAGCACACTCTATTTTACGTGCAATTGAAAGTTTACTTACATCTTTTCTGGTATTAAACTCCACAGTTTTATGTACCGGGTCTTCCACTAACAGAGGTCATCGGCGATATCTCAAAAACTATGAAAGACAACTTTGAAAAAAAATATATATATAACTAATGTGGCAAAGAGAAAATGCTGAGAATATTTTTTTTAACTCTAACTCTTCTGCTAAGTGGCGCAACTTACATAATAAACGCAAAAAAAGTGAAATAACTGTGAAAATCTAAATGAAAAGCTATGTTTAAAATAACACACTTACGTTTTCTAAGCAATTCTACACATTTTTTGTATAAGAAAGTTTTCTCTAACTTCACGCGTTTTCCGTTGACGGCGCTGCGAATCTCGTCACAGAAAAATTTAAATATTTTGATAACGGATAATTATTATTTAATGAAGTAATAGCTCGTTGGAAAGGTATTGGTTTGCTCTATTTAATAGTCTATAACACAATTTATTTTAGTTAACTAACTAACTGCTAGAGGGCGCTTTTTCAAAAAATCCCAATTTCTTGCGTTTATCTCAGAAAACTTAAATGAAATGGTACCTCTTTTATATTTTAGATAGAAAGAGCATAAAATTTTGATTACGTCCTGAAAGTTTCAAGTCGCTATCAATATTCGTTTCATAAATATGCATGTTTAAAATCGATGCGCCCTAAACAGATTAAATTAAAAAACTAGGCCTATAGTTATTAGGTTATAAAATGAACGGGCTTCATACCTTAATATTAATAACGAGTTAAACTTAAACTAACTTAAAAATAGTGTTTAACGTATGCACTTAAATTATATAACAGAAATGATTGAAAAAAGCAGATAAACAAATGAAATAAGTCCTCTAGTGCCATCCTAAATGTTCAAATTGACGCCCGTCGTTCTCGATGCACATAAGTAGCCTGTCTCTCATTGATGTGACAGCAGATTTTATTTCTACTTCAGGAATTCTACCTATGCATTCAACTATTGCTTGCATCATTATTTACCTTGTAGCGGGTTTGGACGAGTAAACCTCATGCTTTACTTTTCCCCAAAGGTAAAAATCTAAGCAGGTTAAATCCGGAGACCTCTAAACAGGTAGGTATACTTAAGTGATGATTAAAATACAATTTGAATTTGAAAATAATACCTAGGAGGCCACGGAAATAAACTGCCTCTTCCAATCCAGCGGTTAGGAAAAGAAACATCTAAATGACGCAGAACATTTTGCGTATAATGTGCCATCACCAGACACCATCATCCACCATCATGCTGAAAAAACATGTTCTGACGGGTGTCCAGACATCTTCTAACAGAAGAGGTAAATTATTTTCGAGGAAATGTAAGTACCTCTCGCTATTCAGCGTTTGTTCGAAAAAAAAACGGTCCTATAATTTGACCGCCCAAAATTCCACACCATACGTTTAAATGCCATCGACCTTGGGCTTGAACCTCATGTAACCACCGAGGGTTGGTACGTGACCAATACCTAGTACTACGCTGATTAACTGTTCCATCACTGTGAAACGTTTCTTTGTCGGTCCATAATATTCGGTATAAGAATCCATGGTCTTGCGCAAACATGTTTAGCATCCAATGGCAATGGTTTAAACGACGGTCAAAATCTTCTATATAAAGAGCTAGATGGCAAACCATATGATACGGATGTAGTCTAAATATGAATAATACAATGTATTATAATTTTGGAGTAATTGTTATTATTTTATTTAATAAGTAATTCTAGCTAATGTTAAATTAATTCCCATGTAAAACGAACCCTTCTCATAGAATGTTAGTCTATGTAGAGGATAAAGAGCGTCATTTGAGCGAGTACTGTACCTCCTATGAAAATTTGGCGTCTTGTTACTACATACTGTATTATTATGTTTGTTCCTATAAGTTAACCAAATTACCTCAAATATATATAACGCAAAAGTAGTTAGTATTTTATTTGCTCCAAACACTCCCCTGCAGGTTTGCAAATGAGACATGTTACAAATCACTCTTATAATTCGTTTTTGAATTACGAAAATACTCTGTGCTGAACTGTTTGATGCCCAGAAGATTATACCATATCTCATTACATTTTCGAAGTTTGCAAAGTATAATGTTCTGAGGGCGTGCGGTTCTAGGTACTTTTTTACATTACGTATACAGTAACAAGCTTTGTTCAGTTTGACACCCATTCTCTCAATATTTTCACTCCAATCTAAGAATTCGTCAATGTTGACACCTAGAAACTTTGTAGCACTATTAAGTTCTATCTGATTTCCATTAATATTGAGAGATTCGGGTACTACAATTTTATTTAGTTTTGATCTAAACAAAACAGCACTCGTTTTTTCGCGATTTAGGTATAGGTTGTTTTTACTGAACCATAAATCTGTTACGAAAAGAAGGGTTTCAGCGCGATCACATAGCTGGTCTAAATTTTTTCCTCTTACTAGGAGGTTAGTGTCATCTGCATATTGTGTTATGCTGTAATTACGAGAGCTGTCTAGTTCCATATGTAAATCGTTCACATAAACTATAAATAGAACTGGTCCCAATATACTACCTTGCGGTACACCATATTTATTATCAGATACTTTAGACTTAAAAATCAAACCGTTTTTAGTGATAGAAGTTTCTTTGTGTTCTATCTCCCAGATATGATGCAAACCAATCAAGTGCACTGCCTCTGACTCCGTATATCTCCAGCTTTTTTAGTAAAAGGTCTCTGTTCAAACTGTCAAACGCCTTTGATACATCAAGAAACAGTCCAAGTGTTACGTCCCCGTCATCCAAGTATTCGAGTATTGTCTGTGTGAAGGCAAATATGGCGGTCTGAGTTGACCTTTTTTGTATATATCCGTGTTGACTTTTTGCTAAAAGACTACATTCATTCATGAATTCTGTCAGCTGTTTACACATAACAATTTCAAAGAGCTTGGAAAACGCTGGAAGCAGGCTTATAGGTCGGTAGTTTTGAAAATACGTGGAATCTCCTTTATTTTTATATATAGGCTTAATTACTGCTAACTTGAGATTCGTTGGGAAAATACCTTCCTTCAGAGAGTTATTTATAATATAGCAAATAATTTCAGCCATTACTGGCATTGTTTGACATACAAGCCTACTTGGAATTTCATCATCACCTGAACTGCTCTTTGGTTTAATTTTTTTAGTGCACTCAAGAATTTCATCAACACTTATTGGTCTCACCTGCATCGATTCCACGTTTCTTTTTATTTTCGTATCCCATTGAGCTTGGCCAGTTCCTTGGCAGAGCTCTGGAATAATGGCCAGCAAATACTCGTTGTATGAGTCCGCAGTCTCTTCAGTAAACCCCGGTATTTTGGTGTCGTTAATGTTTCGCTTATTTGATATTTCTTTAAAGATCGTCCACATGCACTTGTTTTTGGTTTCTGAATTATTTATTTTCTTGCTGTAGTGATCTGACCTAACTTTTATTAACAATTTTTCATATTCTTTTTTAGCCAGGGAATATCTTTCTTTATAGTCTCTTTCGTTTTGGCGTTTTAACATTAACAGAACATCCAACTGATTTTTGGCCTCTTGAACCTGATTATTACATTTATACAAGAAATTTCTATTGTAATCGGGATTGTATAACTTTTTTGGAAAACAATGGTGAAAAACTGCAAGAAATGTTTTGCTGAAAAGTGACCATTGTTGGTCTACATCAAACCTAGGAGCGTCGAACACATCCAACCATTGCTGCTGGCCGATTAATTCATAAAACTGTTCATTGTTTTCCTTGCTAAAAAATCTTTTATAATAACAACGTTTAGAACAGTCTCTTTCTAGATAAAATGTTATTTTTTGAGCCGTGTGATCTGATATAGTAGTGTTCAAGACACTGCTATTTATTTTTGATTCCGGAATATTAGTGAATATATTGTCAATGCAGCTTTTGCAAGAAGATGTAATTCTAGTGTTTTCTAAAATTGTGGGGTAGATTCCAAAAGATGACATAACGGACAAAATCTGTGTTCGAGTACTGTTACTTTCAAGAAGCTCTATGTTAAAATCTCCTGCAATAAAAATAGTCACATGATTATATTTAAATATTTCTTCAACCATGGTTTCCAGTTTTTTAAAAAATACTGTTAGGTCACCTTTTGGAGGCCTGTATATGGTTGCTATAATACATGCTGTGGTCTCTAAATTACATTCTATACAAGCACACTCAAAAACTCCACTTACCGAAAGTTTATTAATCTTATTACGCACTTGATATTTAATGTCTGGATACAAATATATTGCTACGCCGCCATATCCTTGGTCCCTGCAGAAACTTGACGCTAATTTAAAACCGTTTATATTAATGTTGCTAAGGTGTTCTATTTTCTTCCAATGTTCAGTAAGGCAAAGGCATTTGCAAGCAGTGTATTCCTCGAGTAGATGATTAACTGCGTCCACAGAGTTTCCGATTGATTGAACATTTTGATGAATGATGCTGATTCTACTATGATTCCCATAGTTTCGGTGTTCGCTCAGCTTGTTCTTCTTAGCAGGTTGCCCCGTTGCTCCTTTCATAAAAAATCCTGTTGTGCTGTTGCCCCGAAGTTTGTGTGTTCCCGTTGTTTTTCGAGTTTTCTTATGAATGCAGGACATTTTTTGTCTCTGGCTGAATGCATTCGTTCAGGTAGCCTAAGTTTTTTACAACCCACCGGGATGTATAGAGTGGCCCGACTAGCCTAGTCCAGTTATGGCGGAGCAACGTGAACAGCACCGGGCCAATAGGTTGGTCCGGTATAGCCCTCATCGGATCTTCTCCCTCTACGGCTGGCTTCAGATCACTAGGCAAGCCAGGACCTAGGCCAATTCCTGGGCCAATTGCTCGGCGGTGCTAGACATGACAATTACCTGCGAACAATATAATATAATTCCCCGTAATACCCCATGAGCTTGTTTTCACAAAAGCGAGGCGAATCGGTACCAAAACAAACTTTATTCGTCGGTTTTAAAATAACATTCTAACGGCAATAACAAAATTAACTAAAAACGGCGGCATTCTCTATATTGTACACAGTAAAGGAAAAAACGAGGGAGAAAAAAAAAAGAAATAACAACTACAGTTTTGGTAGGGTCACGCGTACCCAACCGCCGCCGGAGACGGGCAGTTTACGGTGAACTCGGCCCCCCTCGCCCGGTGGTCTTAAAGCCCGTAGGGCCTCGACCACCCACGGTTCCACCCACTGAGCTGTTACGTGCCAGTAGGAACACGATTGCCTTCGGGCCGCTTTTAAATAGTGGAGAACGAAGTTTCTGGGTTTGTGTGCTCCGCAAGGATGAGTGAAACAAACTGGTAACAAATCAACTCTCTTTATTCGGGACATAACCACATATCATACAAACTAAAGAAAACATACGGTGAAACTTAAAACGTATAGCGATTTTGGCGATATAGCTTAAATTTCAGAGCTTAAACTCACTGACAGCATTTAAATATCAAATTTATTATCGATTTAGCTGACTAGTTAGTAACTTTTTACCTGCACTGTTTAAGCGGTTGTCGAGCAACCGTACCAGCAACAATGACCTGTTTACCCGTTGCTCGACAACCGCCTATACAGTGCAGGCCAAAATTTTAAATTTTCTCATTTGTGTTCGTGTTTTACGACGAAAGGGCACAAGTTAGAGATCTGAAAAAAGTACAGAAAACTAGTCCGTGATACGTACTACAACTTTCATTATTACGATTTTTCAATCAAATCAACCGTACAGGCGCAAAAAAATCAAAACCGTTTTCCCATGTTAATCTCCTATGTCCAGGGTGCTCTTGGACACCTGGTATAAGCCAAAACTAAAGGAAATGAGTACCTAATGATATTTTAGCAATAATTGACCAAAATTAAAATCTCAACACTTTAGGAGAACTAAACGCACCGAGGTAGTACATTAAAAAATTTAAAAAAACCAAACTATACAGGGTGTCCCACGACGAAAGACATCGATTGATATTGGAAAAAGTATAAATAGGAGAGTTTTGAAAATTTGGCAGGATACTGATGTGGGCATGCCCAATCCAACTAAAATATTTTCAAGATGGTTGCACTTCCGTTTATACCGGAAGTCGATCACAACTTTCTTATTTTAAATAGAACACCCTATATATTATTACATATTTGGATTCCTCACAAAATTCTGAGCAACTTTTGTATAGAATGCTATATGCCTATCTCTAGCCGTTTTCGAAATATTTGATGTTTTTCCAAAAAAGTGACAGTTGCAAAGCTCAACATATTTTTGTACTATGTTAAAACCGTATTTCATTTTGCAATGAAACTTTGGGTTATTGTAAATAAAGGATCGTTTTATTAAACTGAGGGTGCGTAATGACTCATTTGTATACAGGGTCGTCAAAAAAAAATCATAAACTTGCAACTAAAAAAAATGAAAAATCTCAAGTTTTTTAAATAGAAACCCACATTTTTTATGACGGAATCATTTTGAGCATTAAAAATTACTATAAGTTTCAATTTACTTGCCTATACCTAAATCCAACCCATTTCGTTTTATTTGAGAATAAACATTTTTTTATTATGCTGCACGGTTGGGATTATGTGGTGTTCTAGTTGGTCATGCTTTTGACACACGGTGATATTGGAGACCTGCAGGGCATGTTAATAACACTAGTTTTGAGTGTTTTGAAAACTGCAAATATGCCGTCGCGGTTACGTTATTCAAACCAAGATTACTTAAATCTGTTTATTATTTACGGAGAATGTGATAAAGTTGTGAGTAGAACATGTGAGGTATTGGTCGCTCGTTATCCAGAAAAACCAAAGCCATCACCAAAAGCTGTCAAGCAAATAATTGAAAATTTTAAGAACACGGGATATGTGAAGATAAAAGCTATTAAAACATAACCAATCCTTAATAGTACAAATGTAGAAATTGCAATTTTGGGCTATTTTGTTGCAAATCCAACTTTGTCAATAAGACAAGTTTCCGTAGAATCAGGCATATCCAAAAGCTCAATTCAGAGGATCCTGAAGAGACATAAATTTCACCCTTTTTCATTTAAATTAGTGCAACACTTAAAAGAGGTTGACTTTCCGAAGACAGTGGTTTTTAGTGAGTTTTTGCTGACTAGTCACTATGGAGAAGAATTGTTTTTGAATAATATTATTTAGAGCGACGAGACCAAATTCACTAAAAATGGAATGTTTAATAGACATAATTCACACTACTGGTGTGACATAAATCCACACGTAATTATAGAGAGAAATTTTCAAGAAATCTGGAATTTTTATAATAAAAAATGTTTATTCTCAAATAAAACGAAATGGGTTGGATTTAGGTATAGGAAAGTAAATTGAAACTTATAGTAATTTTTAATGCTCAAAATGATTCCGTCATAAAAAATGTGGGTTTCTATTTAAAAAACTTGAGATTTTTCATTTTTTTTAGTGGCAAGTTTATGATTTTTTTTTGACGACCCTGTATACAAATGAGTCATTACGCACCCTCAGTTTGATAAAACGATCCTTTATTTACAATAACCCAAAGTTTCATTGCAAAATGAAATACGGTTTTAACATAGTACAAAAATATGTTGAGCGTTGCAACTGTCACTTTTTTGGAAAAACATCAAATATTTCGAAAACGGCTAGAGATAGGCATAGGGCATTCTATACAAAAGTTGGTCAGAATTTTGTGAGGAATCCAAATATGTAATAATATATAGGGTGTTCTATTTAAAATAAGAAAGTTGTGATCGACTTCCGGTATAAACGGAAGTGCAACCATCTTGAAAATATTTTAGTTGGATTGGGCATGCCCACATCAGTATCCTGCCAAATTTTCAAAACTCTCCTATTTATACTTTTTCCAATATCAATCGATGTCTTTCGTCGTGGGACACCCTGTAGATTGGAATATACAGGTCCTTGACGGTTTAAAATTTAACTTTTTATTAATCTGAAATTATAAGTGGTAATACCACGTGAGATTTAAAATTACCAATAATTTTTTTGGCGGCTTAGTTGCATCTTTGCAAATTTCACTCGTCCTAAAGGACTAGTGTAATTATGAGAAACATGCTAGAATAAAAAAATAATCTGGTTAAGTTAAAAGCGCGAGCGGTATTTACGCCTGGTTTATACAGAAACTGAACATTAAAAAAATAATACAGGGTGGTCCAAATTGATTGTAGGATACTTAAAGGGTGGAGAGCAAAAAATAAACACCAAAGTGTCATGTAAACTATGGTTGAGAAGTGTGCCTCAATGTGTGCCCCAAAAAAAGTTTTGCCATTTTATTAACTAACCAAAAAAACTCGTATTTGGAATGCTTGTATTTTAAAGTGCTACTATTTTAAAATGAATATTTAGAATTTTCTAAATTTTTAAAATATCCAGACAATCATCTTCAAGAAGAAAGTATGGAATATCAGATTTGCCACATCAGAATGCCTTAAAATTACAGCTTAATAAATTTGAAGCTGTCTGTTGAATTTTTGAACGACCACCATATCTGTCCAGATTATTTTCAAAAATTGATAAACTCTCATATGACCACTTTAAAATGGCGAACATGAATGCAAAATTTCATTTAAGTAACTTTTCTTGTTAAAGAATGAAAATAAAAAATGGTGTTTGTGGCATTAGAATAGGAACTCCGCAGAGACATTTTTTGTTACAGTTTATATTACACTTTGGAGTCTATTTTCATCCTATATAAAATAAAATAAAATATTAAGTTTCTGGAGGCTTTATACAGTCAAAATAAAATAAGGTTTATAAATTTTTATAAGGTTTAAGTATGTTTTGATAAACACATATAATAAGAGAATTGTACCGTGGTATTATAATGATTCGATGACGACGTAAAATTAAAGATAATTTGCATGATAGTATGTTTTCCATAATTTGACGAGGACGAGAAAAATTGGTAAGGAAAACATGCTATGGAAAATTAACTGGTTAATTAAAGTTCGAGCGCAATTTAGTGAGATTATCTCGCAATGTCACCAAAACGTCTCATTTTTATTAGGTTGAAGTATTACAAACCATTTTATTTTCAACCAGGTATGTAATAACGTTATTTCTTATGTGTAAACCAGGTGGAAAGATGAAAATTACCTGCTTTTACTTTCCACCCGGGTGGAAAGTGAGTACTGAAAGCGAGTACTTTCCACCCGGGTAAATGTCAATATGCGTTTTGTCATATCTGAGCTTACTTTTTATAGTTAAGAGACTGTGCCGCCACCTCTGCAACAGCTCGCAGCTCAGGTGATGATGAGTAACATCTGCGTCTTCAGAAATCTCCATGTTAAAAGGACTTTAAGAAACGTTTCAGCTCAAAATATTAAAGACGGAATAGCACAATAATGACGTCAAGATTGTAAACAAATCACCAGTCGTTTATTATGGTTGAAATCATAACTACTCGTGCACCTATACTACCTTATTGTTAGAGACTATTAGCAATCAATATTTCAGCTGAATGATTTATTAAAAGATTTGGATAAATGGTTGAAAATAAAATAGTATACAAACCATGGTAGAAAGTTTAATTTCTGTCTCGAAATAAAGTTCACCTCCACTTCGTCCCGGCGAACTACCTAATCTCTCGACAGAAATCAAACACTTTCCACCTGAGTATGTAATATACTATTACTCTATCTCACAACCTCTTTAAAACTATGGCACTCCAAGTTGTAAAAATTTCATTTTTTAAGCGTCAATATATCGAAAGGAATTGAATATAGATATAGAATATGATACGTGAAACATACTTAACGTCAATAATCGTCAGGAGTATTTAAAAGTGTAACAAAAAACGGAATGTTTGATTTAAAATAAGCAAGTTAGTACTTACTTGCGGCCCAACAGGAAGTGCTGTAACGTTGAAAATATTTTAATTGAATTGGAGATGGTGGCTTTACTATGTTGCCAAGTTTTCAAAACTCTTCTATTTATCGTCTTTCTTATATCGATCGACACCTTGTATACGTTGACAATTTTTGTGCAAACAAAAAGGAAATTTACCACCCAAAATTTTTTTATATTTTTTGTTCAGTAATGTTTCAATAACGGGTTTGCTGAAGAACTGGAAACGTATATTCCAAGGCTCGTTCTAAATAAAAGACTACAGTGTTCAGACGTATTATTTTATGCTTATTGGTATACAGTGTTGGGGACACAAATGGGGAATGTTTTAGAATGTTATGTTTTTGAATTTTATGGGCAATTTAACACCATTTGCCGCAAACACCATTCAATTTTTGTTTCGAGCATTTTCAAAAAAGTGCTGTATTATGTCTAATTTGAAAATTTTCCGGAACATTGTTAGATCAACTTTTTAAGGACTATTCTCCTATGTATTTCTTTTTCAATTCCCATGTTTCGGCTTGAAGATACTATGTTCAACTTTTGTTCTCCATGAACTCCATTTTGCTTGTATCTGGTTTTTTGCTATAAAAGTATATAATATGTTAGAAAAAATTTTGTTTTTATTTTAATTAGGATAAAAAGTAGTTTCTATCTAAGTTGGCACCGACTTCATTAAAAAATCTTCAAAATAATTTTAAAATATTAACGAAATAAGTGTGCTAAATAAGTGCAAAAACTGTCGATGAGCCAACGGGACATCGACGATATTTGAGAATGTACCACATTAGGACTAAATTGCGTTTATATTTTTTTTAATTTATATAACTATATTGATAATCAGTTTAGACCTTTATTTCATATATATTTTAACATTTAGTATTAGTTAATCCCACATAATGTAAAACTGCGTTTGAATACAGATAAATCGGGACCCTTAGTCTGAAATGTCGGAATATGTAGTTTATTTACAAAAAAGTCTTTGGGTAATTTACAGGACTTTGAAAATGAGTTAATAAATTCAAATCGACGATTTTGCCGCGTGTATGACGTAAACCTTCAGTAGTTTTATTAGCTATGGCGGTCTGACGGTTGGCAGCATCTACCGATTAGCCGATTATCAAAAGCGGGATCCGTTTTTGGGTTATATTTTTATTGAGTTTATGATATTGTCTGATCTTCTCGAAAGTAGTCTCTGTTTGTGTGTTGATTATTTTGACCATTTTTACTAATAAGTAAAAAAAGTAAGTAATTTATCAAAATTTGAAAGTTAGAACACAAACTCGAAAAAAATAAACATACACTGTGTGCAAAAAGTCCCTGAATTATTTCGAAAAATATTCAAATTATTGAAAAACATCGTATATAAAAATGTACGCATTTTAAACGTTTTACCGTTATGTGATTAATGAATTTACTGGGCCACAAGATAGCAATGAATTGATGTTAAGTTTTTTCTTAAGGAATAACTATGTTTCAATGACATTTTCTGATTCGGTCCCTCATTCTGGTCAGATTTTATGTAACATGTTATATGGTTGTGTTGTAAATCCATCTACACAATCTACAATGGTTAACTTGAATAGTTGGGCAGCTATTAATTATTTATTAAAGAAAACTACATTTTCAAGTAAATATCTTTTTATTCGATTGAATGCTAAAAATGTGCCTGAATTAAAATAAAAATTTTCAAAGACGTTTTGTAAAATGTCGCGTGTTATAGGATGCATTAATCCATGATTCTTCTGTTTAATTAATGAAAAGGTAACTTGCTTTTACCTTTCCTTGAATAATGTAGTGTCACTGATTTTTCCAAGGAGGGCTGGTGTAACACAATAATACAGCAATGGCACTATTTTGTGGTATTTAATTGCACTTTATTGTCCGATATCAAAGGTATAATTGAGCTTAAACGGCGGAGTATTACTTAAATAACATAGTGTTCTTCAGGTTACGCTTTTCCACCAATGAGAGGACGGCAATTTCCAGACAAAACAAACAAACAAACCGGCACACTCTCGTGCGTTAGACTATTAAGGTCTTTAGATTAGCAACAACAGATAAAATGTATTTTCGCAACTTGAAGCAAAGTTTTTTTTAATAATTAAATAGGTGCGAAACGCACAAAACAAAGTTTAAGTTAACCATACAAAACGTCAAAATGTCAAATATGTACATGAATATGTGTCTAAAGAAACTAGGAAGTAACATGTTATTTACAAAGTGTTGTATCCACTGTATTTGTTTAATAACTCCCAAGGTAACAATCAATTAATTAACCAACGAATGGGGACGAAATTTAAACTAGAAATTTGCCTTCCGATTTATCTTTAATAAAGTGTATAAAAACAATCTTAAAGTCCTTTTCAATATTTTAGTAACATGCTTATAGTTTTGCGTCTAATGCGTGTTTGCGTAGCGTGTAATCAGTATTACTCACAATTTCCCTCATAGTTTCTTCGGTTTCAGTTTTATTGTCAAAAATTCACTCATCTATAGAAACGTGGCATTAGCATTCAATCATATCAATTTAATTTTGAATAAACCGTTGTTCACATCGATGATTTTCCGGTTTTTACCGCGGTAAAAATCTTAATGTTTATCAGTGTTGATAGCAAAATATAAACAGTTCCATTTTTACCCACCGCTTTTTCGATAACACCCAAAATGTGAAATATTTAGTTTATCGTGTGAAAGTTGCGTCGTTCTTGGAACAGATAGACTACACTCAAGAGAGAATTTGAAATAAGCGGTATTCTCATTGATGACCTCGATGGTATCGTATCATGCGCTATACTGACCTGTTATCGATCTCCAGGAAGTAATTTTAAACTATTTTGTGATAAGATTGTTTGTGTTTTAGATAGTTTATTTAAACCACCGAAGCGAATGCAGATTTTCTTGGTTGGCGACTTTAACATAGACCATTACAGGGATTCGAACGATTACATAGCATTACGTAATATTTTAATTACTTACGGCATTTCGGGTAATTTTGTGAACGAACCCACTAGAGGCAATAATACTTTGGACCACTTTTACACCAGTAGTACATTGGTTTCTCTGTCTGTTCAGGACAACAACTTTTCCGATCATAGATCTCTGAATGTCTGTGTTGGGTGCTCTAACCCCAATAACAAGCGGCCGCAATCAATTATGAGTAGAGTTTTTTCTGACGCAAGCATGGCCGCATTTTCTGATGACTTATTCCGTGAAGACTGGATTTCGGGTTACCAAGAGACAAACGCGAACATTGCTTTCGAAAATTTTTATAATCTATACTGTCACTATTTTGATGTACATTTTCCTTTAAAGCGTATAACTGTGCGACCTAAAAAAAATTCTTGGATAAACCCAAGCGTAGTAGAGTCAGGTTCAAGGTTGAAAGATCTATTTAAACTCAAGACAAAATATCCCGCTCTCAATAAAACCGCTTATATAAAACCAAAAAGTTAGAGAATGTAAGGCTGTTATCCCGCTCTAAGAAGCAATTTTATCAATCTCGAATATCGTGTTCTGACAATCCCGTCAAAGAAGCATGGAGAGTTGTGACGGAAGTCACTAACAAAACTCCTTCACGTAAGAATATTGAACTTTCGATTGGCGGCTGCATGGTGAGTGATCCGATAGCGATAGCTGAGCAGTTCAATAAGTTTTTTAAGCAGGCTCCCGAATCAGTAATCAAAAATATTCGGTCAGGAGTTCAACAAAGCACCAATTCAAAAAATAACCTCTCCTCTACTATCTTTTTAAAAACAATAACAGAAGAAGAACTGTATGACATTGTTACAAATAAAATTAAAAACAAACGATCAACGGGATTTGACGACGTTTCCGGTTACATGACTCGGAAGACGTTTTATCCATTGCTACCAGTTTTAAAGTACCTCATTAATTTATCATTTACTAAAGGTTACTTTCCTTCAATCCTTAAAATAAATAAGGTCGTCCCTGTTTTTAAGAAGGGTGATGATAGCATTATGGATAATTACCGACCAGTAGCCCTAACACCTTTTTTTCAAAGATTCTAGAATACGCGTTCTTAAGTAGATTAGAACATTTTTTTTCTTTTAATAATGTCCTGCTCCCTGAACAATTTGGCTTTAGAAAGGGCTGTTCTACTATGACAGCAGCTCAACACTTTTACGAAAAGCTTATACATTACTTGGAGCAGGGAAAGTGCACAGTGGGCGTTTTTTGCGATCTCAGTAAAGCTTTTGATTGCGTCGACATAAAGCTTTTACTCGCAAAGTTAGACACGTACGGTGTTCGGGGACCAGCTTTGAACTGGTTGTCGGGTTTCTTGTTAAATAGGTATCAGTATGTGGTAGTGACCCACATCAACCCCGCAGGAGGAGTAAAATTGGAGCGTTCTTGTTTACCGTCAATAAATACGGGGGTACCGCAGGGTAGTGTATTGGGACCTTATTTGTTTCTTGCTTATGTCAATGACCTTATTTCGGAGATAGGCAGTAAGATGGATACAACACTTTTTGCTGACGATTCTTCGTTCATTGTGGCCGATAATGCAGATGATATAGAGCACAGGTGTGGCTCGGGTTTGGAAGCATTCAGAAGTTGGTGTTACAATAACTCTCTCTGTTTAAACATTCAGAAAACCGTCTTTTTGAATTTTCAAACTTATCAGAGTAAGAGTAATCCTGCTCTGTCTTTGAGAGTTGGAGATGAATTAGTTTCACATTCTAATACTACAAAATTTTTAGGGCTCATCTTTGATGACAAATTAAACTGGAAAGAACAGTGTGAACAGTTATTTTGTTAAGTGTGTTAAGTGTCTACTGTGTTAAGTGTTCGTATCTGACTTGTGACGCATTCCAAACATATTTGTATTATTATTATTAACCTGTGGCGTTACCGCCAGCTGCGAGAACGACTTGTCTAACGTTATCCTTTAGTGTGTAAGGAAATATAAATTTGGGTGGCAAAAAGGTTAGGGCGACGACAGTTTGAGCCCACCGCAGATTGGATGAGAATAAAACGGCTGCCGTCAATTTTTCTTAGTTATGTTTCTAGGAATTCTGCTTTGGACCATCGTCTGATCAGCCTTCTCCTGATCGGCAACAATGTGGGAGGGCATAATTTCGAAGCTTTCAAGGGCAATACTAAGTTTTTGTACGTGGACAAGGGATCGAACTGACTGTAACCGTTGGCCACCAGCAAAAAATCCGATTTTATGCTTTCGAACGTTGCAGGAGATTCTAAATTGGAGACGTTCTCCACATTCACCATCTTGGCGGCTGAATCGTCAGAAGGAGATCTGGTAAATTGGTATTATAAGATTAATAATTTATAATAATATTAAGATTACTATTTAAGGATAAAGAAAAAAATATTGTCACGTTTAATTTATGAGCCCTTCTGGGTTCATCAATTAAACTGACTCACGACGTTAAACGTCGCGCCAGGATCTCAGTTTTAAGGATGGAATCAAACACTGAGTTTTCTATTAAACACTTAAATCTATTAACCAAACATTTATAAGTGGACCGGTACAATACAGTCACAAACTAACACACTAAAAGTTGACAATTTAACAATTGTACTTACATAAAATCATACGCTAAGGAATTTCTGTCGGCTGGCTTGGTCACTTTCGTGTTGGAACAATTCTGGAGAATGGACTACTTAAGTTGATCTTCTTTTCCGAGGAGAGTCGACATCTCGACTTCCTGGTTCAGCTGGTCGCACTACTGTCGATTGGTTCACACTCCCCCCATACTGCTGAAATCGGCGTGTTTTATACCCGATTGATCGGCTGACGTAGTTTGTTATTGTTCGTCGCCTATTTTTCATATTCCTGCAAAGCAGGTGGTGGTGAATCATCACCGATATGATGCACTCGGTGCATCATGGTGTGACCTTGCCTCATGCGCTTAACATTTCGCAATCCTCGAATATTCTTATGTTTTTAAGTCAATAAGTCCATCTTTTGAATTAATGGTTTTTCCATTCGTGACATATGCCTCCGCCCCAAAAAAACTGGTCCCCAGTTTTAAAACAAAGGACACTATACACTCTATTTAAAAACATCCATCTTGAAAAAATATCTAACTTTATACAATTAAACTAAAATTTCAGATTGACGAACATAAAGACCATTAGAACAATCGATAAGTTACGGTACTACTAAGTACATTATGATTAAAGCATAGTACATATTGCTTATGATTAACACAAATAACTTATTAACACTAATAAACCCAGAAAAGGATAATGGAGTAGAACTCTAAAGAAAGAAGTATCTAGGCTTTGAAAATACCAATTATTGAATGTGCGTAAAATACTTTACTCCATTTGCCTTACATCGCTTCCATTTAAATAATTTCTTAAATTTAACATAGTTTAATAGCGCAACACAGAGCACATTATTGTTAAGCCGAGAATAGTTCACTCTTACCACGAAGATGTTCACTGCGCATAACTAAATGCCAATATAATGTTACGTGTTCCTTATTACTTGCATCAAATTGATGGATGTGACGTGGGTAAAAGTCCAATGACGTGTTGGTATTGCGTGTGGACTATGTTGTATACCAACGTCAACAGTCGTGGAAGAAATTAAATGTCTTCAGCAGAGCAGGATCAACGTGTGGTATTATTTCGATCTGGCTTGTTGACTCTCATGTGTGCGTTTACATGAAATAAAAATAGGAACAAAGGTTAATATGTGTTCATTAAGGCTTAATATACTTATATCCAAAGTATACTCTGCATGCAGTGTTACGTATTACTTTATGAAGTTAACTGACATGTTAAAATAAACAGGAATCCGGTCCTGAAACTAAAAAGTTTGAACTCCGTAAGTATAAGACGCTCTAGTTTTCATTTTATGAAAAGTAGAACGTATTTGCCTGTTTAAAAAAAAACAGAAACATTAACCGTTTCTAATTAAGTTCAAATCCTTTTGGAGAAGTTTGTTTTATCAAAAAATTGGATGTAATGTCCTCAATCAAATGCTTTTCCTTCATTCATTTCTGTAAAACTAAAATGCCATTAGTATGTAAATGCAAGTAGGTATTAAATGATTAACTTAAATCCTTTCTGGCGTATTAAAAACAAAACTCTGATTATTGCATTACCACAAATTTGCATTGTCTGTCTTAGTTTCACTTTGCCTTACAAAGCTGAATCAAGGCTAAAGTTTGTCATTATTGGGATTATCAACGAAGTAGAAATAAGCAGCGATGTTCGCTTTTGTTTTAGTCCAAGAGCTGATGTATTTTTGTAACTCTTTACTTCGTGTGGTATAATTCATAATATACCATGTATCTGTCTTACTATTTTCCAAATAGTATAAAAATCAGAATAGTAAATAGTATCTTGACCGTGCAATACAGTCTGTATTTGTCAATGTTTAATAATTACTAAATAGTAAATACTTATTAATCATTTTATTTAATAATGTTTTATTTAATAAAGTCTCCAATTAATCCATTTACTCATATAATGAAAAATCACGATATAAAACTAAAGTGTACACTTTTTAACTTTTATAATAACAATGGCCATTTTTCTTAATTATTCTCATATGCTAAAAATTTGCATGTCAAAATGAAATTACATGATATTTATCCATACGCAGTTTTTTAGACGCGTCGTTACCACGATGACTTAAATAACAAAGTGATTACCATCTGTCTGCGGCATAAGAAAAGAATTATCTAATCAATTGGTTAGGTGCTTACGTACCTATTTATCGCATTTTTTCATGTGCACAAAAACAAAATATATCCTACTGTAGGATAATTCATTTAAACAAGTAAAAGTAAATCATTTTTCTAACTTAATTATGAGCATTTTGACTTTATCGGGCTTGTAACTTGTAACTCTGAATTATTCAGCAGTTCAATATTTGTTTCAAAAAGTAGTCGTAGTCAGTCTGCTAGAAATTTGTACAATTTATTGTACATTGTAATGAGACGATCCTATAAATGGAATTAAGGTAAACGATTAAAGCAACTAACAACAACCGGCTGCTGTCAGGAATAGGAATCTCCGTTGCCTGAAAATGTTGACAAGTTTAGCTACTTCATATGGACCTTTTTATATCCGAGTTTAAAGAAGTCTAGTATCAATTTGCTTCAAAGACCCAATTTTCAAAACTTAATAAACGTATGTATAAGGTTTAGCATACACACAATCATTTCAGCCTGCTATTAGTTTCGTATTCAAAAATACTTTTGGTTAGTTCTCTGAGAAAAATTCATGCACCGCCCTAACATTGATAACAGCAAATAGTATTGCTGTATGGCACTAAAACAAATATCTCTCAACATGTACAGACCTTTCTGTATCAGAAACTTCTCAACTGAGAAGGGAAAAATCAGAAACAACTACTTTGAGAGCTAATACTCCTACCAACATTGAATTATACCGGTTTTCCTGTTGAATTCTTTAGTATTTAAATTACTCCTTTATAAAAGATTCAATATTTATTTCATTTAATTATGAATCTTGAGCTGGACATCTTGGTATAGATGCACCAAAAATAGTTCAACTGCATGTAAGTTGAAACTTTACTACTCATAAAACTCATTACAATGGGTCGGTTAAAGAAACAAACTCTATGTGCCACTTACATAATAAGGTATTACGCTCAGCTAGCGTTTTTCACCTCAATTATTTAACGTAATAAAATTCAGCTGAAATAAATTAAAAGTAAAGTCATATTATCATGATGTGTGGGTCTTATCGTCTCATTCGAGTAGTATGTGTGTTGAATGTGTTAAATATCACTTCAAAAATACTTTATTACAAATGTATCATTTACCATTCGTATTAAAAAAAAAACTTGAGTCACTTTTTAAACCAGTTGTCATTGTTTCCATAGTAAAATCAAATTTAATTATTCTTAGCCAATACAATATTTCGACTTGTTATTCCATGTAGGTAAATTATCATGTGCATTTAGAAAAAAAAAACATTAAAATTCATCAATCAGCAGTTTTCTTATCGACACCTTCGCGGCGATGCGACGAGACGAGTGCAATAAAGCAAGTCGGTCACACCGGCACGCGGCGTCAAATAGAACTAATTAATCTGCTTTACTTTATTTTCCACTAATGTCGCGATTTTTGAAAGCAACCAAATAATAACCTTCGGTTTATTATGTACTGTTCGTTTTCAACGGTGGAAACATATCGCTATCCTGCTGCTTGCTTTTATTTAAAGCGGGTACCTAAACATAATAAGTAAAAAACTATTTATCGACAATTAGAAGTTTCATTGGCACATTTTTTTGTTGTTATCGGGAATGCTTGACTTCGACATCGAAATATCACAATCCGCTGTTTTACAGTGTGGATTTAATTTTTAACTTCCGATTTAGAAGACATGTAAAAATTAATTTAATAGCATGCTGGCAGTAGGTATGTAAAATTCAATTTTTTCTCCTTCAAAATATTTGATTTTTCAGCTTAACTTTTACACAAACACTACTAAACAGAAATGCTAAAAGCATACATTTTGCTTCTAGTTTTGTCATCCATAAAATTCGTATACTGGGAATGTTACATTTTTTAATTGAACTTGGTCAGCTGTGTCTCTATTTTGGTGTGAAGTTTTACGAGTTGATTTAAACATCGCAACTTTTCTTCGATAATCAATATTATCGATTTCATGTATGTTACTTGTCTGTAAATTAGGATGTAACATTTTCGGTTGAATAAGAAAATCGGACTGAAACTTATTAGCAGTTTTTGATTTGCGTTTTTCTGAAATGCAAAACATTGAATCCTTTGTCGTATTTGTATTGATTGATTCATTAACGTCGAATTTACCTATAACAGAATGCTTTAAAATAGGAACTGTTCTAAATCCCTTATTCACAATTTTAATGTATAAATTGTGCCCATTTTGCAAACATGGTGTGCCTACACACAGATTTCTTGGACATAAATAACTGTCTCTTTTAATAAAAATGCATTTCGTTAAATCAGGCACATTATTCGCGGTTTTCAATCTTAACGTTATTTGCGTATTTGGTTTTACAATATACTTCCGGGCAACTTTTAATTTTATTACAGGTTTTACTGTTTTTTCGACGTCAGAAATTTCTACACCCATTAGATACTCTTTCTGAACTTGGTTTTTAGATGTAACATCTAAATCAGGTCGATTGTGATTAACTGTTACTTTATCGTTGTTGTTTGTTGAAAAACTCAAATTATTTTTATTTTTATCAATCATTGCGTTAAAATTTGATAGAAAATTATGTCCCAGAATTAAAGGTTTAGAAAGGTTTTTCACTACTAATGCTTCAACTTCCAACTTTATGTTGTTAATTTTTAGAGTTACTTTTGAAGTACCTATTGGGTTAACAGTATAACCTCCTACTGAAGTTAATTGAATTTTATCTGATGATAAAGACATGTTAGTTATAGGATTTAAATCAATTAAATTTGGTTCACATCCTGTGTCTAAAATTACATCAAACAAATTGTCTTCGTTATTTATTGAAGCTTTGATTGACAATAAATTGCTATCTTTACTGTTTGTCGAGTTTATAGCAACTTCATCGACACTTAACATTGAGTTTTCACATTTACTAGGATTCTGATGTGTAGAAAAATTCTTATTTTGACCAAAATTGTAAAACTTGTTGCTACCTCGATTAAAATTTTTACATTTTGATGAACAATTATTTCTGGTATTATTATTTCTTATACCTCGATTTTGATAGAAGAAATCATGTTTGTTTAACTTGGTCCCTTTGTATTTATTATTTCCACAATAATTGTTGGACTGAAACTCACAATTTTTACAATACTTATTTGGCCAAGTACGATTAGCACCGTATTTGTCAAATTTGTTTTTCAACCGATCATTACGAGACCGAAAATTTATTCCGTCCGAAATGTAAAATTTACTTTGCCGATTCATTTGACTAAATAATACACGCTCTTTAATATCACTTATTTTCAAGACTAGTTGGTTTAAATCACTCAAATTTCCATTATTAGAGCTTAGCAAATAATACATTTCAAAACACGACGGATTTAAACCGTTTTCAAAATAATCTCTAAAACTGCCGACATCTGACCTAGGTTCTGAGCGTTGTGGCACGCGTGTGACTTGTTATTTTTTAATCCTTGATCATCTGGCCGAATCACAGGTAAATTGGTTTTATTGTTGGTTCTTTTAAATTATTTTGTATCGGCCCAATTTTCCAACACAGTATTCGTATATATATATATATTTATTTGTTCGGCCCGACCAGAGATCTAAGGGCTTCCCGACCAGAGATCTAAGGGCTTTCCGACCAGAGATCTGAGGGTTTTCCGACCAGAGATCTAAGGGCTTTCCGACCAGAGATCTAGGGGTTTTCCCAACCAAAGAACTTTCCATTCGGGGATTGAATAAACCTAACCGGGACTGCTTTCCTTGAAGCTGTTTGTTCGTTTTCCCTGGTGTTCTGCTGTTTTCTGCTTTAGGTACCTACTTGGAAAGGCTACTTGGAAATCAGCGGTGGCCACTACTCACTACTGGGGAGAGGATACTGGAGGTTCTAGGACCCAAACAGCGTCGTTAAAAACTGGAAGGGCAGTTAGAGACAGTTTGGCACTGGGAAAACTTTTCCTGTTTTTTAATTTTAAAATTTAACTTTTTTTCTTTAAATTTGTCAGTAATTTGGTTCTCGGCAACCTTGTAATTTTTGTAAATTGTAAATATTGTGGTTGTTTTTTTTTTGTAATATGCGCGTGTACATATACAACTAACGGTTCGTTTGATTTCCTACAGTAGATCCAAGAGTGTTCATTTATAAAGAGCTAGTGATTATTTCGTTCTCGGCAACCTTGTAATTTTTGTAAATTGTAAATAATGTGGTTGATTTTTTTTTTGTAATATACGCGTGTACATATACAACTAACGGTTCGTTTGATTTCCTACAGTAGATCCAAGAGTGTTCATTTATAAAGAGCTAGTGATTATCTCATGCAATTAATCCACGACCTTGAGCTAACACAAATAAAAATGTTGAAATCTTATTAACGTGAGGTTTCATCATTACAAATTGGTGACCAACGTGAAGAGCCTTTTTGATTTTTAGTGGATTGAACGCGCTTGGATTGTGGGTTATCAGACTGCCTTGTTTGTGCATGTGTATTTTTGCATGGCTACAATATTTGCTTATTTCACGGTGCCAGACGTATTGATAGTTTAAATATTTATTCTTAAATTAAAGAGTGTCAAGTTTGGAATTGCTGGTTTATCGTACTATCGTTAACTTTTTATCTTTTGCTTTGCTTGTGACCGTGCCGATCTATTTTTAGACCGAAATTTCAGGTTTGCCCCGTAAGTTTTTTTGTAGTTTTACCTATAACATTGTGGTTCGGTTTTGCAGTTAAAAGTGCGAATTAATTTTCTCTTTTGGTAGAGATTTTATTTGTACCGATTTGGGGAATTTTAATTTTCCTTAATTTGATTAAGGGTTTAATTATTGATTGGCTGATTTAGAGGATCAGTTTTGAGCAACTTGGATCACAGGTGGTGATCAAGTTTTTAATTGTTGTCCAAGTCGGTTGTTTTGTTGCGCTTTAACTGTAAAATTTATATATCACTTGTGTTTATTTAGTTTTTGGAGTTAAACTAGAAATTTTAATAATGGCTCTCAAATGAATGCCTTGCAAGCCCATCAGCTAGATTATCAAATTTCCATCAGATCTATTAAGACATTGGGTACTGTTGATCAGAGACGTAAAATTTTGAGGACACTGTTGGCTCAAGAAAATGCCAATCGTAGTATTTGTCAAGTGTCGAACCCATTTGAATTTGATTTTGATGAAAAGGAGCTGGTGTTATCTATTACATCAATTAAGGTTAAAATAGTAGGTTTTACCGGTACATCTAGTGATCCTTCATACAACAACATTTCAACTCGGCTCTGGCATGTCTCAGGCCGACTTAATCGTATGAATCATACTTCTGATGAGGAAACTCAAAGGAAGAATGATTTATATGTTGAGATATTAACTTTGGAAGGCGATCTCGATGCTAAAGTTTTTCCAGCTGCTTCGACTCCTCTCGACCCAAATTTGGGTTCTGTCAGTTTTAATGCTAATGCAGTTAGTCAGGTTGTTAGCAAGTCTGTGCCTGTACATAAATGGTGACTGCAAAAGTTTACTGGCGAGGGTTCATTAATGGCTTTTCTTGAAAAGGTAGAAACTTTTAGAATGTCTCGTGGCTGTTCAACAGATGAGGTTTTTGCTTCTGTTGGAGACCTTTTTAATTCGCAAGCTTGGACTTGGTGGTATAATCATCATAAAAAGGGGCGTTTTATTGATTGGGATGATTTAGTGGGTAAATTGAAAGACTTTTTTGCGTGACCAGTATGATAGAAACTTATTAGAAGAAATCAAAGCTAGGAAACAAAACCCTAAAGAACCAGTTTGTTTATTTATTAGTTCTATGGAGGGTCTTTTTACTCGATTAACTGAGGCTCCTTATAAAAAAAAAGTGGTAGACATTATCAGGGAAAATTTAATGCCGGATTATGTTAGGACTTTGGCATTGCATGACCTGACCGCTGTTAGTGACTTGACTTCTTTGTGTAAACGAATAGAGAACAGTCTCTATGTTTCAAATCAGTACCGACCAACTACACAGGTAATTTAATGGAACCTGACCTTAGTAGGCCAGACTTTTCTGCAAATATTAGTTCTGTTTCCTCCAGTGTGGTTTGTTGGAATTGTACTAAACGCGGTCATATAAACACCGAATGTACCGCCGAAAGGAGTTTGTATTGTGTAGCGCTTTTCTTGCGGATTCCTTCGGTTACGTTGCCTCGGGCGCCACCTTCGTTATTTATAGTGGCTGAAGGTCCACTTTGCGGTACCTGGGTAGCCTTTAGACAGCTGGAGAAAAATTCTAAAGGGTTCGGGAAGAAAACAAAATTAAAACAACTGTTTTCACTAAATGCACTGTATTACGGCTCTCGATACTTACAGTAAAACCTCACGGTAACGAATACCCAATGAAACGGAAGTTACCTTATACGGTGGTACGGGGAAAGCGTGTAACGATAATGAAAACTACCTACGGACCCTTCACTACTGATTAGCCTGACTACTGTAGATTAAGACATGGAGAAAGTACGGCGGTACGGTACGGTTATGTAAAACTGACTACTCGGCGCCGGAATTTATTCCAAAAACCCAAAGAGGCCCAATTACGTGACCAGCGGTGTTCCCGCCACTCGACCTAACCTCTAGGTGCCTCTCCCCGATTCCCCGGGGTTCGACAAATAGAGCCTCGGTTGCACACTGTTTCCCCAAGCATGCAACAGAGGTTTGAAGTCTCGTGACGTTGCCAGTCACACAGCCGCTAATCCCTCCAGTATTCCCAAACCCGTTTACTGCTCCGTTTCCCCGGAGCTAAGCAAACGAGTCACAGGATTCACCGTTCCCGCTTGCTACACCGTTTCCCCGGTGTTCAACAAACAGGAACAGGACCAGAAGGATTACCTAACTGTTTTCACAAAAAATAGTAACTGTAGCCGGCGCCGTCTTATCAAAAATACCCTCAAACGGAAAACCCCGGAAAGCTATAGTAAATGCCCCAAACGAAAATCCCCGGAAAAATACTGAAAATGCCCCAATTTACAGTTTATTATAATAGCTACAGTTAACGGTACGGGTTTAAACAGCAAACAGAACAAATACCGGACGGTCGGTATGTGCCTATTTTTTACTTACAAGTTCGCGGAGATAAGAGATAACGGTCGGCACGGATCGGCTTAGCTGGCTGGTTTCGATCTTTTGATGATCGAAGAATCCCTATTTTCCGGTTCGGGGCCTTCTTTTATACACAAAACCCACGGTGGGGGCTGTTAGTGGCGGTACCCACTCTCAGCGCCCACCGAACCATTTCGAACGGCCCCGGACGGCCCCGATAGAATCGACGCCACGACGGCCGCGGTCTAGCACCCAGCAGTGAAGGTCACGCGTATTTAAATTTAATCAGCGAAATAATTAGTAACTTCGTTACACACCCCCCCTTTTTACGGAAAAAAAAAAAATATTTACCCCAACATAATATTTTTTTTTTATTTAACGAACCAGGTAAAGAAATCGAAAAAAAACTAAAAAAAAAACTCTAACGGTACTTAACTTAGCTTAATCTAACTTAACCTAATCGACCAAGCGGTGGCGTCTTTCGGTGCACCCGCACCGTGGGCAACCCCGGGACGACGATCGGCGGCGGACGGGAGACGGATCGGCGGGCGACCTGCGGGAGCGCGAAGGTCGCGGTGGCGGCGGAGGCGGCAGCGGCTGTGGGCAGCATCGACGGGTGGTGACACCCAGCCTCCCACACTGCGAGCAAAAAAGCAGCGGTGACAGCTGGACTCCGTCCGGTAGTGCCCCCGGTGACCGCACCTCCAGCACGAGTCGGGGTGCACCGTCACCCGATGGTCCTCCATCCACCTGGTCTCCTCTCGGAGGCGTCGGATTGCCACTGGCGTCTCGGGTCGGCTCGGGGGCGGCGGCGACGGTGCGTGGCGGTCCACCTCCCGATAAAAGGGGTCACCTCCCGTTGGGACCACCACCAACACATCGGACGACGCGTCACTGTCGCTCATATCGGCTAGTAAGAGAAAAAAAAATAAAAATAATTGTCGGTACTGAACCCCCGAAACAAACGAACAGACAACACAATCTACCCCCACAATACATGTTACCCCCTTTCTACTTTTACGGTGTTACCAACTGTTTTCTCCCTTCCCGGCGCCCTACGGCGGTGCCTGCGACCGCCTAGGCAGCGCCACGCGCACCCGCGCCCCTGTGGAGTTGGTCAACAGGACACGGCGGCGCCCGCTGGACGCCGAAAACCTCCCTCCCAACGCCGCCACAAGATCGGGTGGCCAGTCCCTCGGGTCCGGATATACTCCGGCAAAGTCCGCAACCTGGTGATCTGGCCAAGCCTCTCCGTCGCGCGCCAAGGCCAGCAGGATTTCGGCCGCCGACAGGCCGGGTGTTGGGGGCGGCAGGGTGACGGGTATTAACTTCCATGTCGGCGGCAGTGGTGGCGACGGCGGTATTGGAGACAATAAGGGCGGCATCGGGGACAGACAGGGCAGCGGCGGCGTTCGAGGCGAGGCAAACGGGGACGGCACAGACGGCGGCGGCGTCGGCGGGCCAAACAGGTCGGTCGACGGCGGCGGAGGTGACGGTACGGTCGGCGGTGACGGTCGCGTTGGCGGGGCAAACACCCGGTTGTCCGGCTCCCCTAAATCGCCGAGGAACTCGAGCAGCTCCTCTGGCCAATCCCGAAGGTGGGGAAACTGCTCGAGACAGGGGCGCTTTGACGGCGGCGGAGTCATTCTCTGTAAACATAGTCGTAAGGTACGGGTGTTTCGGCACATTACCTGCCCACATAACCACTAGACGGTACAAAAAAAAACGGCACAACCCCAATTACAACCCCCGGAACTCTACGGTACATTAATACATCACCTCCGCAGAACTTAATGGTTTTAAGTCCTTGATATGTATACGGCGGTACCATTTTCCGTTCTCATCCCTTAAGTCGTACACCACCGGTGACACTACTCGTTTTACCAAGTACGGTCCGGAAAACTTCGGGGCTAACTTTGCAGCAAAACCCTTGTCGGCGGATGACAACGGATTTTCCCGTTTCAAAACTCGATCCCCAACTTTACATCTCCATTCTCGTCGGCGCAAATTGTAGTTACGGCTCTGAGCGGAGAAAGCTCGGCCCAGATTAACTCGGACCAACTCATAAACTTCAGCAAGCTTTCGGAGATGTTCGGTATAGCCTTGGTAGTCGGTTTCGGCGGGCGGGCGGTCGTTTGTAAGTTCGGTGACGGGCGGGCGGTCGTTTGTAAGGTCGGTGACGGGCGGACGGGACAATGCAGCGGGCGGCTCCAACTCTCGGCCAAAGTTCAGAAAAGCCGGAGTAAACCCTGTAGACTCATGTCGGGACGTGTTCACGGCGAAAACCAAATCTGTAAGATAAACATCCCACTTTCTGTGGTTTTCCTCACAAAAGGAAGCCACCATAGTTTTCAAAGTTTTATTTGTACGTTCTACCGGGTTTTTTGCGGTGTGTACGGCGGAGTCAGACGGTGGTTTATTCCCATTTCCTTCAGTAAACCACGGAACAGTTTACCAGTAAACTGGGTCCCGTTGTCGGAAATTACGGTTTTCGGACACCCAAAGCGCATTAAGACTTCCTCGTGTAAAGCCTGACTGACGGCCTTGGCGGTAGCTTTGCGGATGGCTTTGCACTGGACCCACTTTGTAAACCTATCCTGAAATACAACCATATAAGAGTTACCCTTAGAGGACCTCGGCAACGGCCCCACTAGGTCAGTGCTAACGGTTTCCCACGGTTGACAGTTGCGGGACGGTTGCATCTTTCCAGGCGGTTTCTGGGATTCACCCTTAAATCGCTGACAAACAGAGCAATTCCGGACGAACCGAGCGGTATCTCGGAACATCCCTGGCCAATAATAGCGGCGGGCAATGCGGGCTATTGTCTTGGCTATGCCCTGATGGCCGGCGGTCGGTTGAGAGTGGTTTTCTTCCAGTACAGCTTTTCGAGCATCTTTAGGAACGCAAACTTTCCATGGATCGGTCATTTCGTTCTCAGTCAAGTCGGTCATGTCCCAGAAATGTCGATAGAGACGGCCATTGCGCACACAAAAATCCGGAAAAGCTTCGGGGTTCTTTTCCACGGCGGTTTTCTTCGAACTGTACCAAGGACAAGGTACGAAGTCTTCGAGAGCGGAAACGGGGTCCACATCGTCTTCAGGCTTGCCTACCGGACTCCTAGACAAAGCATCGGCTACTTTATTAAGTATTCCCTTACGGTATTTAATTTCGAAATCAAATTGTTGCAAATACACACTCCATCGAGCCAAACGGCCGGACGGGCTCTTTAAGGAGTGTAACCAGCGGAGCGACTGGTGGTCAGTCACTACGGTAAACCGGTAGCCCTCTAAGTACGGTCTCATCTTTTCGGTGCCCCAAACTATGGCCAGACACTCTTTTTCAGTCACGGAGTACTTCTTTTCGGCGGCGGACAGACTACGGCTGGCGTATGCAATGACATGGTCACCATCGGTGTCATGCTGAATCAAAGCTGCCCCTAATCCAGCGTCGGAGGCGTCAGTCTGTAAAATAAACGGCTTGGTAAAGTCAGGACATGTTAATACGGGCGCCTCTGTAAGCCGGATTTTTAACTGTTCAAATGCAGCCTGCTGTTCTTCCTGCCACTGCCAGCGTACGTTTTTCTTTAACAGGTGGTTCAACGGGGCGGCTAATTGTGAGAAATTTTCCACAAAACGGCGGTACCACGATGCAATTCCCAGAAATCTTCGGACGCCCCTCACGTTAGTCGGCGGCGGTAAACTGAGTATTGCCGAGACCTTTTCCGGGTCAGTGCGGATTCCCTCGGATGTGACAAAGTGACCCAAATAACGGAGCGATCGGCGCCCGAATTGACACTTCTCTGGATTCAATTTTAGGTTGGCGGCTCAAAGACGGTCAAATACCTGTTTTAAAAAGTGTAAATGCTCGTTAAATGTCTCGCCCAGTACTATTATGTCATCTAAATAGGCGAAACAGTACGGCTCTAACTCAGGCCCGATCACACGGTCCATTAGGCGCTGAAAGGTGGCGGGGGCGGAATGAAGACCAAACGGCATTACTCGGAACTGGAACAGGCCTCTACCCGGTACGGTAAACGCGGTAATCGGTTTACTTTCTTCCGTCAACGGTACCTGCCAATAACCCTGTTTCAAGTCTATACTAGAAATGTATCTGGCTCTGCGCAGCTTGTCTAGTATTGCGTTGATAAACGGCAACGGGTACGCGTCCGGACGAGACACAGAATTCACTTTCTGAAAATCGATACAGAACCGGTGCTTACCATCCTTTTTCTTGACAATCACCACCGGCGAGCTCCAGGGGCTCATGGAAGGCTCAATAACGCCCTCTTCCAGCATCCGATCAACCTCTGTGTTGATCACTTCCTGCATTTTCGGATTGCGGGGGTGGTACCTTTGTTTTATTGGGTCGCTTTGTGTCAAGTTTATGTGGTGGTAAATCAGCGGTGTTGTGCCCTCTATTGACTCAAAACCGGGTAGTTCGGCGGCCAAAAAGTTCTGAAGTCGGTCCTCTTCATCGGCGGTTAACAACAGTTTCGGCGGTGCGGTAAGACCCAACGGACTGCATGGAAGAGGCAGCGGTACTACGGAAACCTGACTGGTGCTTAGATCAATCTGAAAAGCATGTTGTTTTAACAAATCCATGCCAAACACAACGTCGGAAGTGAGATTTGGCAAATAGCTCAGATCTGCCTGCAAACTAAGATCATTAATAGAGACGGTAAGCCGGAAAGCTTCGGTGATCTTGACCACGCCTCCACTAGCAACTTGAGCGGAGCTGGTGTGCGGGGTGATCTGTTGCGAACGTTTAGCAACGCACAACTCCCTAACGGCGTCACCTATGAAAGAATGAGCTGCTCCGGTATCTATTAATGCCCTAAACGGTTTTTCTAAGATTGTAACAGGCAGGTGCGGACGGCAATCTTCTTTTGTACGGACAGGCAAGGTTTCGGTTTGACGGTGCTGGACGGACCTTGCTGCAATGCAACACCGATCTAATTTCCCGTCTGGCAGGTGCAATCCCGGCTGAATACACCGGCCTTGCCACAATGGGAGCAAAACAGCCTTGCCTGGTTTCTGCAGGCCGAACGGTAATGGCCTTTTTGACCGCAGTTCCAGCATTGAGGGCCGTTATCCGGAGCCTGTTGGCTTGGTCCGGCCCGTTCTTCGGTCCCAGTGGATGGTCTAGCTGGCGCCACTGCCGTTGGCCTAATTGCCCGGTTTGCTTGATTATCTGTAAATTGACGGTTGTTAGTAAAATTTCGGGGCCCTGAGAATGGCCGTGACGACGGTACGGAGGCGGGAATTATAGGCGGCGGCGGTGAGTGCAGCTCCTTGAACAATAGTTCGGTTTCTCGAACCGATCGGGCAAAGCTGGTGCGATCCGAAAAATCGCCCCGACGGATTTGTTGTCGGTACTCCGGCAACAAATTACGATAGAGCCACCTCAGCTCTTCTTCCGGGCTAATCCCCCCATGACGGCGGATTAACGTCTGCAGCTCAGTTATATACGCACCAGCCGATTCATTCGGTCGCTGACGTCGCCGACTGATTTCCAGCTCCAAATCTTCGGCATAATTTATGGGGAAATAGAAGCTGCGAAAATCAGCCAGAAACTGCCCCCAGGATCGCCAACTTCCCCTGTTGTTACGGAACCACAATGCGGCCTCACCCTGTAACAAATCAGGCATATGTGGCACTAAAACGTCCATGGAAATGCCTTGAGCATCACAGAGCTCTTGGACACGTTCCACAAATGCAACGGGGTCGTTTCGGCCATCAAAGTACACTTTCCAGTTGTGTACTTGCACATGGGCAGTCGGCGGCGGTACGGTGGTAAACGGGGATCCAGAAACGGCGGGCGGTGAGTGAACGGTCGGCGGCAGGGCAAACGTGACGGCTGGCAAGCCTGTCATAGTGACAGGAGGTGCTGTCACCACAGAAGTACCTGTAACAGTCGTAAAATACCGGGTGGTAGTGGACGTTACGGCGGTAGTGGTTGGCGGTGACAGTGGGTGGTTTGGAAACCCTACAACCGGTACTGCAGGAAACGCAAACTGTTGCAAGTGTGGGGACGGTGTTGCCACACCCTCACGCATGTAACGCACCAGTCGTCTACGCAACATATCCACGGTCCCAGTCACATCCAGGCAAAACTTACTGAGTTGACCCTGCAACTCTTCCTTTTTCAACCCGTAAATCCAACTCACCCTCACGTCAGTCGGTCCCGGTACTCCCGACAACTCCATGTTGTCGCTGTCTCGACATTCGGTCACTCCACCAGCGGCCCTGTCTCCGCTGTAGCCTTCCTCGTCCATTTCTCTTCAACTAAAGAAAACCGGCAAAAGAAAACAGACTATAATAAAGGGGAAAAAAAAAAACGGTCCCTGCTCGGGCGCCAAATTTGTAGCGCTTTTCTTGCGGATTCCTTCGGTTACGTTGCCTCGGGCGCCACCTTCGTTATTTATAGTGGCTGAAGGTCCACTTTGCGGTACCTGGGTAGCCTTTAGACAGCTGGAGAAAAATTCCAAAGGGTTCGGGAAGAAAACAAAATTAAAACAACTGTTTTCACTAAATGCACTGTATTACGGCTCTCGATACTTACAGTAAAACCTCACGGTAACGAATACCCAATGAAACGGAAGTTACCTTATACGGTGGTACGGGGAAAGCGTGTAACGATAATGAAAACTACCTACGGACCCTTCACTACTGATTAGCCTGACTACTGTAGATTAAGACATGGAGAAAGTACGGCGGTACGGTACGGTTATGTAAAACTGACTACTCGGCGCCGGAATTTATTCCAAAAACCCAAAGAGGCCCAATTACGTGACCAGCGGTGTTCCCGCCACTCGACCTAACCTCTAGGTGCCTCTCCCCGATTTCCCGGGGTTCGACAAATAGAGCCTCGGTTGCACACTGTTTCCCCAAGCATGCAACAGAGGTTTGAAGTCTCGTGACGTTGCCAGTCACACAGCCGCTAATCCCTCCAGTATTCCCAAACCCGTTTACTGCTCCGTTTCCCCGGAGCTAAGCAAACGAGTCACAGGATTCACCGTTCCCGCTTGCTACACCGTTTCCCCGGTGTTCAACAAACAGGAACAGGACCAGAAGGATTACCTAACTGTTTTCACAAAAAATAGTAACTGTAGCCGGCGCCGTCTTATCAAAAATACCCTCAAACAGAAAACCCCGGAAAGCTATAGTAAATGCCCCAAACGAAAATCCCCGGAAAAATACTGAAAATGCCCCAATTTACAATTTATTATAATAGCTACAGTTAACGGTACGGGTTTAAACAGCAAACAGAACAAATACCGGACGGTCGGTATGTGCCTATTTTTTACTTACAAGTTCGCGGAGATAAGAGATAACGGTCGGCACGGATCGGCTTAGCTGGCTGGTTTCGATCTTTTGATGATCGAAGAATCCCTATTTTCCGGTTCGGGGCCTTCTTTTATACACAAAACCCACGGTGGGGGCTGTTAGTGGCGGTACCCACTCTCAGCGCCCACCGAACCATTTCGAACGGCCCCGGACGGCCCCGATAGAATCGACGCCACGACGGCCGCGGTCTAGCACCCAGCAGTGAAGGTCACGCGTATTTAAATTTAATCAGCGAAATAATTAGTAACTTCGTTACAATATTCCGNNTGNGGATAAGAACCAACAGCGNNCGTATNACCANGTGCAGCCCTNGACNTNGTTCACTTT